>JAQGAF010000663.1:0-43916 GCA_034687865.1 Kryphioiulus occultus | reverse complement strand
GGGGGGGGGGGGGTTCTATATACTAAAGTTCCAAAAAGGGAACATTTCAGCATAGGGTTCCGTTGGTATTAGAATTTTGATGATCACAGATGTAGAGCTATGCAAAATATATGGAGTTGTTCAATTGAGTTGAGATCCATTAGCACAAATCCTGCATGTTCTATCTTTATTGACATAATACTCTCCCACACCGCCGAATTGTCAGTATGCTCAAACTAACTTTGTGTAGATATTCGCATTATAAGAATGTGAGAAGTTTTTTTGTACTAAGGTTTCAAAAAGGTAACATTGGTGACCATTGATGTAGAGTTGTGCAGAATACATGTAGTTGTTCAATAGCGTTGAGACCCATTAGCAGAAATCCTGCGTAAATGACAATGTCTCATTTTGATAGCTTTTTAAGATGGTAAATAATCGTATTTTTGCACATTTTTCCCGTTAGAGCACTACTTACTCTTCATGTTCATTACGTTGTTGCTTTTCTTGCTTTCGTCGGCGTCGTTTCGTCACTTCTTTTTAGTTGCCATTTCCAATGTTAACTTCCTGCAGTGCCATTAGCAGTAGCTTTTTCCCTACAACCGTGTTTTATCGTGCCATAAATCCGTGCTTCACTGCGCTCAGTGACATCCTCCTGCGTGATGTCATCTTTTTTCAAATAACTCTAAATGAGTTAATTAGGACGTAATGTAATCGCCAGAGTGAGAAATGGGCCTAACAACAATCGTCGTTTAAGTCGTTTCCCACACGTACCAAAGTAGAGCATTTATTTGAGGAATGTTCGTCGCAAAATCAGTTCTGAGAATTTGATTTTCTGCAAGTATTTAAATGCACTATGGTGCCAGACCTCAGAAATGCAATTAAAAATTTATTTGAGCTTCCTTGATTTTGTGAATGTCTGAAAAGTGAGTTTTCAGACAGTTGGAGCGTCTGTCACACTCATTTTGCGAACTTGATGGATTCGCAAATTAGGGAATATTCCATTGTTGATTTAATTAGTCGATCTTTTTGTCATGAAAATTCGAAGGAACCCTGCTTTGTACGTCATTTCTCCTCGTTGCCTTTCACGAAAAGTGCAATTCCATTATGCCATCCCCTCGCAGCTATATGCATTACACAAATTATATTTCCGAGGTATTATACACCAGATTCATCTCAAGCATTCCACTAGCGAAAAACTCGAATGTGGACGAAGTCAGGAGGATGACAATGGGGATTAAATTTACTGCTGTAAATGCATGGCGGCATTTGTTTTCAATGCGACATAAACATGTTACATGGTAGCTTTCAGTCCCTCAAACTCGCCTGGTATTGCAGGGTGTCTTCTGGGCTGGAAATCACGGAAAACATGTAAATACATGTATACTGAAAATTTATTTGTACTGATAATATATTAAATATACTGAAATTTTTTCTTTGTTCTGGAAATTTTCAATCTTCAATTAATTTTTGCGAAAAACATCCAACAAATCACTGCTTATGACACCCGCAATCCGGTATTTCTGGTTGAGTTTTAAACAAATTTGACTAGGGCGTTCCCGGAATTTTTCAAATTACTAGTTTAACAACAAAAAATCGTGTTAAAATGCATAATTGGTGGAGTTTTCTTTTAAAATATCAGCAGAAATGTGAACCTAAACTATTTAATTTTTAAAAAAGTTCGCCGTGGCATTTCCTTTGTGTTCAAATTTTTAATACATGTATTAGTAAATATTCTTTATAAAGATTTGCGGGTTAAAGTTATCATTTGTGATGCTTTTTTCTGCAAATTTCACCTATGGTATTTTTCTTAAACCCCTTAAAAATTTCCGGGAAACGATTTTGTAAATTTGAGTATGAATCCTCAACAAAAAGCCATTTTATGTAATGTAAAGGAAAACGAAGTACATGCATTTCCTCACTCAAAACTAAAATTTAAATATGCGTGCGCGTATACTGTCCGAGCACTGCACAGTTCTTTACAAACAACCAAACAAACTAGTAATTTCTAAAACAACATAAACTGGTGTTTTTTTTAAATAATTACAGACATGTATTTCCCTAAATATAAAAATGAATCTTGTAAACATAATTATTTAAACAGTGTATTGCTTTATCCTTCAATTCGAATATCCGCCACACCCAATCCCATTCCCTGGCAGTTAAGCGAAGTCTTAACTGTACTGGAAAATCCTGGAAAAATGAAATTTCGGTTCAGTAGACACCCTGTATTGCTTTTATCTCGCTAGATTTCGTACTGAGTTTTCTCGTTAAGACAGATGCTTCATAGTTGGGCTAAATTCCTCAGCGCCATTAATTCTTCAGTCCACATCCACCTTTTAAACTGTTGTTCATTTTAATAACTGACATCGTTATTTTCTGGCGAGTTTTTATATTTTTTTTTTTTTTTGCTCGAGCGTAACCCGATTTGCATTTTTTTCTTATTTGCACTATTGCATTTTATAGTTGGCGTACTGCTGGTTCCTTCATGCATCGAACATTTCCGCGCAATTTAAGGAAGACTCTTTAAGTACCTTCATTTTAGTTTCGTTTTTCACGAGCGAGTGGAGCTTCTGGGTAAAAAGCAGGGATGGAAAAGTGGGTAAACGCTCTCTTTCAAGCATGTTTTAGCAGATTAGTATGTAATTTTTATGCGCTTGCCTGGCCCACGTTTCGTTAATGGCCACATGTCTGGACCGTTATTTCTCATCCCATGACTGAGTTTGACTCCATGGCAGACTGGTTATTCGATACAAGTGTGTTGCCAATGACCGTATCGAAAATGTACGTGTAATCGTTACCGGATTAATAGACCCCTCTGTGGCAATTTATAGCTGACCAGCGGCGTAATAAAATCAAAATTGGACGCTATCACACCCGAGCTGGAATACTTTTATCGCCTTATCTGTTGTATACTTTAGGACGTTTTTTGGTCGTGGCGCTGTTTCATTGCTGTCATGGTGTCGAAACTTGGTGATTCGTATATATATGTACATGTACGTCGACAGTTTCTTGTTCCCTTTGCGATTTTAACACGATGGGTTTGTCAACTTGACTACAAGTTAGAAATTTAATTAATCGGGTGTTCTACTCTGAAGTTATCCCTAACAGAAAAGTTTGGAGACGTGCATCGGAATGCAATTTATTTCGATGTTATTCCACTGAAGTTGTTTGCCAAACCCGCATATCTAGCCAGGAACGCACTCGCCATTTGTCAGCTTGGACGCTTAATGGCCCCGCAAAAAAACTGGTAATAATGTGCTGGTTTTGACAACCTGCAGTAAATGTATTTATTGTCCTTGATGTGGGCTGTGGA
This sequence comes from Kryphioiulus occultus, assembly GCA_034687865.1. Taxonomy (NCBI): domain Eukaryota; kingdom Metazoa; phylum Arthropoda; class Diplopoda; order Julida; family Julidae; genus Kryphioiulus; species Kryphioiulus occultus. The sequence continues at coordinate 40,624 of JAQGAF010000663.1, read as the reverse complement.
GTGCATCATGTCATCCAAAATGTAATGGAGCTAGCTTTAAAGCGGATCTAATGCGACATCTGGCCCCTAATGGGGAATAATAGAGCTGGTCAGCCTGACAATACAGCTTCTCAAGCTCCTCACACCTGGGCAGCCATCTTGGATTAAAATGAGTTCTTGCAAACCCCCGTAATACGGCAACCATGCACACATAGAGTGCTTGCAGTGATTGCCCATTTCCAGGGGCTATCAGAAACTGATTAACTTGTCATTATCACTGTCACAATTACATGCCTCTGAACTTAGTGGGGAATAATAGAGCTGGTCAGCCTGACAATACAGCTTCTCAAGTTCCTCACACCTGGGCAGCCATCTTGGATTAAAATGAGTTCTTGCAAACCCCGGTAATATGGCAACCTTGCACACATGGGGTGCTTGCAGTGATTGCCCATTACCAGGGGTTATCAGAAATTAGAAATTAGTATCACTTCATCTAGTTTCAACTAGTTTCACTGTATCATGTCAGTGAGAGGGGGTGTATTCTCCTCACGTCAACAAGCATTGAAAAGCACGTTTGAACGAAATTTCCATTTATAATGGAATGCCTATCATCTTTTTTGATTGCTCTGTCTTTGGGATGGCTTGGTAAATTCAAAAACAAAAAAGGAGTAAGGACGTTTTAACTATCTCATCTCAGCATTCAATTACACATGAAGATCATATGGTTTTTTTCTTTGTGTAATTATCTTGTTTTTGTCATTTGCTCTGCAGTTAGTGTCAGCCATAAGCCAGTGCACTCGTGTGTAATCGTGCTTGTAATGATACAGCAAAAGAAAAGCATTTGAATGATGTTTAAATGCGATATAAACTACGGTTAAATAAAACTATTGCAGTAAAAGTAAATATTCTCCAAATGGCTTTTCAAAACGTTAATCTCAATTTGCTACATGTACTTGGACCTCTTACAAATTTTTATTGGGATTCTAAAGTAAATGTAATCAGTTTGGAAACTTGAGTGGGTGTTTTATTTACATTGTACGTGTTTGACCGAAAAAATGTATTCAAATTTTTCTAGAATTGAGGTCATGGGTACATGGATTGAGTCTGATGGGTTCCAATTGTTTCAAGCTGTAGCGCATTTGGCCATACTTCCCATTAGTTTTCCATTGCCATTGCTAAACTGACGACAGAACTTGTTTGCAATCCTTTTGACTTTTTTTTTGGAACTCGCAAATACGATCTATAAACATTTGTGGCTGACTCTTGATATCAGCGAAAAACCCAAACAACCTGGAAAAATTGTATTCACATTTTTTTGCAGTTGTTGACATTACATACGTTTTCTGCGGCAACTTGCATGGGTTCAAGCTGTTTTTTGCTAAAATGCATTTGGGCATTCTTAGTATTGACTTCCCATTGACATGAATTATTTTAAAAAACGTTTGCAATCCCTTTAAGAAGTCAAGGGGGTAAATAGTATTATTTGGCTTTTGGTCGAATCTTTCATTCCTGCTAACATTACCTGTCTTGAAACTTTTGGTAACTGTTTGTTTTGGCTTTCCAAATAGCTTGTTACGTGAAAACAAGCATTGCCCGAACTCTAAATCGCAAACAAGTTCTAAAAAGCAAGCTTAGGGTTGTGTTCTTGTGAAAGCTCGGCTTTTAGTAAGTCGTTTTAGTAACTATAGCACGTTGCCAGCCATGGCAAGCACCCCTTTAAATTTCATGGCTTTCATTATGGCCACTTGAATTCTGCTTTTTTCTCGATGCTACATGCGATAATCCAGATAGTTCGATAAAATACGCTGGGATCGCCACTTTTCCTTTTGTGCCCGTTGCTACTCCTTTTACTTTCACGTCATTAAATTTCCTGCTTCAATAAACCCCTTACTTTCCAGAGTCGACACTTTTTTCTCGCATCCTATGGATTTTTCCATCTCTTCAACCTAGCCCGTCCCAGTAGCCCTAGCGCCATATACAAACAGTAGAAGTGCCTTTTCTAACTCTCTTTAATCCGATTTTTTTTAGCGCTATTTTAACTATTTGTTTGTCACCTTTCGCTGTTATTGTGCCCCGTTTGATGGATTGCTAGTCTGGAATCTTTCGTGGGGAAATGGTACGTGTTGCGAAGGTCTATTGTGTTTTATTATGCTGGAGCCGACAAGCGCATCGTCAGCTTCGGGATTTATTAAATCGTTTTAGGCTTTCCAACTTCTTCCCATTTCCGTTAAATGAGACGAAAACGTCACGGAGTTGAGGGGGGGAACGAACGAAATTGTTCTCAAACGTCGTATGATGCTCGCCGCCGCCATCTTTGTAGCACGCAAATTGAAGAATGGAGACGAATTCTATGCACTTCATCTGGTGGCTCAACGTGGCCTATTGATTCGCCAAAATTGGCGCCAATTTGCGGGGGAATTGGGCGCTGGTGGCTCCCCCTGGCGGTCTGGCGGCCTGCCATCTCACAGGCCCCACAGGGGAGCAATTGCTGTAAGTGGCTCAAGTTTGGGGCACGTGCTCCTGTTCTGGGGCAAGGTGAACGTCTTGCCTTACTGTCGGTGCTTACATGTAACTGATGGTCGTACGCATTCTTGTTTTTTACAAGTTTGACCATATGGCTAACAGTATGTTATTGAATGAACATACATTGAGTGATGACCTTATTACCCACTACGTTTACATGCAGAGTTTACATGACTTTGATCTAAGTAAGCCATGCATATAAAAGTGTTACGCTACCTTGGCTTGATTTATTACAAGCTGGATTTGAGAATCTACATGGAGTTGTTTTATTCTACACACTCGCTTAATGCCAATAGAAAATGCCATTTAAGCATCTTAAACAAGCTTGACTCGAGATGTGCACGTCACTTCCTTTTTCCTGTGTTTTCGATTACTATACAACCGGAAGCAGCGAAGCTCCCCATTCAATTAGTCTAACAAACGTACAGGTATGGACGGAATGGTATGGGGAAATATTCCGTTTCTGGTTTTAGTAAACCCAGATAGAACCCACCCCCAACTTGCCCCTATGAGAATCTTTACGAGTGCCCATGTAAATCCATATCGCGTTGCTTTGGTGTAAAGCAGTGGTATTTAAGTTATCTTAACGTTTGCATGTAAACGTAGTGTGGTGTTTCTGATGTGCCCAACCTTTGGAGTCGCATGAAAGCCTTGATGAATGAAAATCGTCTTAAAATTTAAGCACTGTTTTACAAACAATTTGGTTTCTGTTATACCCGAGATACCTAATGCGCATTAGAAACTGTTGCTGTAGAGAATGCATGTCATGGAAGTAGCGATGCATTAATAACCATGTTGCTTTTAAAATGAATGTACTCGCTCAATGCCACTTGGCAGGTTAATAAATGATTACCTGAAGGGTTATCCATCCTCAAATTGAGCTGTTATGCAAACATCTCAGTTATTACCAGAGATCTCTGTTAGGAACAGGAAAATGCAATTTGGCCTTTCGCTTATACCTGGCATATCTCAGCAGTTACTTTTATCCCGAGTCATCCATCACAAAACTTGATATCATTAATGATGAATTGTCTCCAGTATCACGACAGCATTCATTGCTCTTTTGGTCAAAACTGACCAAAAGAGCAATGAATGGCCACACCATGGAAATGCGTGTTAGGAATGCAGTTGCTGACTTCTACATTATTGTAAGGGATGACTTTGCTCTATATTGAGAGTGCTTAATAACTCTGCATCAAAACTTGAATCGCCCACGAAAACATATTCATAGGTTCATATACTGTAATGTATTTTCGTCAACTAATGCCAGAAAGGAAATGTTAATGCAGTAACTTGCCATTACCGGTTGATCATATTAAAAAAATCCTTTATAATCGTTGTTTCAATAACAATATTCTGCGACTTAGTGTCGCTGCCTAATGCATGTCTTAGAACAATGGATGTAATTATAAACCGATTATCAACATAAAATGTAGCCTTCTTTAACTAAAAACACATTTATCATTTTAGCTGCTGAATAGATATTTTCACTCTGAGTACTTTTCAATTTTTTCATATGACTGTTCAAATGTTATTATAGCATTGCTCTCTATATGGGCTTCACCGTAATCTTTCAATGCAAGAACAAGCACTGCTTCAATCATTAAAATATGAAGTAATTAGTCGCACATCGCACATTAGAAAGTTTCTCGTTGTAAATTACGCAAATGTCGCCTAGCAGTAAATTTCATTATAAATCGCATAAATCATTTCCAGTTTTTTAAGTGCATGCATGTGCGAGATAGGAAATAAATGAGATTTAAGCGATGTTAGTCATTTATTTAAAAGCAACACGCAAACGAGAGGGGAAAGGATGCCATAGGCCTCTGGGACTACCTTTAATTGATTCCTCCTTCACAAATTGGGGAAAAATTGACTTCATTATGGTTGTTTTCTTGTTGCAAAACTTTCGCATTTGCTTTTTACACAACTTCTTGGATCTATGGAAGAATTTTGAGTCATTCGATTACTCCGATGGGAGTAACACGTCACCAACATGGTTAACTTACACGCCTTTATTGCCCCAGCATGCTCTAAAGTCGTCTAATTTTGTGTATGAAAGTCAACAGGGGGCTTTTACCCTCGTGAATTAATATTACGACTTTGTAATTTGACCGAAAAAGAATTGTTGGAAATTGATAAATCAGTTATAGTACGTACCAGGTTAAGAGTGTTAAATTTCACCCTGCCCTCTGGTGGACGAATTCAACTTCATCTCTTGTTTGATATTGGAATTTACCAATATTCCTGGTATAATTTCTAGTGAAAACCAGGTTAGCACGTGCCCTGATTTGGGTGATATTGAATTTTACGATTTTTATGCTCGTATTTTATCACAAATATTTTGCATGTCATTTTCTAGGTAAGTTTTTTAAAATTATCAGGGTTCCCACAGAATGTTGGAGTCCTGGAAAACCTGGAATCTAGGGAACTTGGGCAAGTCAGGGGAATTTTGAAATGCCTTCAAAATGTCACTCAGTTTCTTAACTTATAACTATAATTTCAATCCTGAAGGTATTTCGTACATCGATTATAGTGTACTGAAGTTTTTAAGTGCATTGTCCTTTGCACAACGAAAGAAAACCCCAATATGGCAGAATGGTTCCTTCTATTTGGCAGCATTATGACAAAATCGAAATTTTCCAAATTAAAATAAATTCCGAGCATCTTTAGTATGTACTCCTAATTAAAAATTCAAACTAAGACAGTGCATTATTACTTTGATGTTGTGGGGATTCCTTGATTATACAAATACAATAATTATCCTCTTGGTAGAAGCCAGATTATTTTTACTTTATATTGGTTGTTGGGTAAACTCTAAAGCTAGAAGCAAATACAATTTTAAACCTGGGAAAGTCAGGGAATTTTAAATAACTAAAGCTGAGCGAATTCTGAATTATGATGAATTTACATCGGAAAATACTCAGTGAGAGTATTTCATGCTATGAAGAAGCCTAGCCAATTTTTAAGGTAACTACACTGTAGATTCTTCTGCAGCAGTAGACAAGTAATGCATTGAATTGAATCGTTTCTGTAATGACACTATAGAGGGCAGGGTGAAATTGAGCATTCATTAACCTGATACATGTACGTACTATAACTACAATTATGACTATTTCTTTTGGACTTATGAAGCGAAATAAGTACAGGTACATGTACCTGTAATTTGGAGAGGGAGGATACATTATTATGAACTGCTGTTGCTATGCAGTTTTGTCGTTTTGGGGAATCCGGGGGCAATCATTTTTTTCTGCTTCACAAATTATTTTGAACTGATTGCCTGGGCACACGCACTTACGTTTAATTTTCTGTTGATTCGACAAATAACTTTGTGGGTTCTTCCGAAGGCTTTGTTTAATGAAAAGCGAACAAGGCGAATTAAATTGGCCGTTGTTTGGAATGGGCGGTTATTCGATTTTGTCCCATGATTGCGACCTTTAAATCGAGAGAAGTTCGATCAGGTGAATTTGTAATTCATTTTGTTTCGGCTATCTTAACTGCCTCTTTGATGTGATTACATTCGGGCACATGTAAGTAGCGTGCTTATTCGCCAATTACTTTCAATCTCTATTTGGCGAAGCATGTTGGGTGTTCTGAAGACGAAAGAGAACAACGAAATAATTGTATTTCATCCTTGTTGGAATTTTAGGCACGTTTATTGGCAACATCAATTTATGTAATTTTTCAACGTTAATTCGAAATCCAACAACAGGTGATATAGCTTATGTACATGTACATGTATCTGACGCATTTGTAAATACACAAACTTAGCATGCCATCATTGTGCATGCATTTCATTGTCGTGCTCTATATGCAAGGTTCAAATTTTATAAGCCGGTCTTAACGGATCCAAATTTGGCTTAAGTTTTTGTATTTTTTTGCTTTTAGGCATAAAATGCTTGTCATGTTCATTTATACTAAACCTCTTGTAATTTATAACAGGATGAGATATAAGCTGATTTTATCGATGGCATTTATTGTAAACCTGTTTAAGTTTGCACTACCATATCTGCATGCGTTTAAAAAAAATTAAAGAAACTTCCTGTTGCTAAGAGCTGCTCAAACGTTTAATTAATTCAAAAACATAAAAATTTCGATTTATCTTTTTTACTATAAAATATCTAGAAAATGTTTTACAGTCAACTGGTAAATGAAATGCGAGAAACTAATTTATGTTAAGAGGAAGATTAATGAAAAGTTGTTGACGTGTATTTGATATTAAAATCACAATTACAAATCTACATGTAATTCAGATTTTAAAATGTCAATTTTTTTTAAATACATCTCCAGGAAAATTTAGACTTTATCAAATGCTCGAGAAAAATTGATGAAAAGTTTTGAGGTATATTTGATTTTAAAAAGGATTTCAAATTAGAATTTTAGATTTCAAAATGTCGATTTATCTTTTTTAGCATAAAAGCACCAGGAACGTCTATACTTTCTACTAGTAAATAAAATTCGGAAAACTAATTCTGTTTAGAAAAAATTGATGAACAGTTGTCGACGTATATTTGATATTAAAAAGGATTTCTATATGTAATTGTGATTTCAGATTTCGAAATATCGATTCTTAACTTAACTGCTTAAAAGGTTTGGGTTTAAGTAATTTATTGCGAAGCTTACGCCAACATCATTATTCCAATGCACGAAGCCATGTACATGCATTCTGTTACATGTCACAATACACTGCAGATTCTTTCGCGTGAATAATTTATGTACATGGACATATATTGGACAGCATGCAATAATGTCATTCCGAACCTGGTTTTAGCAGCGATTATGGCCTGTGAAGGCGCCTGCTTGACCATTGCGCTGACCCTTTAACTCGTCCAGCTGATCTTTACTTTCCATGTTGAGCCCTTAATTAGATCAATTGTTAAAGTGATCATTGGTCATTAATGCTTTTTGGTCCATTCTCCTCAATGTCATCATAACGGCCACTCGCTGACCACTCGATTCAAAGCTGTTTGCGTGTTTCTAGCACCACAATAGATTTATGCTCCTGGGCAGACCCAACTAAAGTCCTTTCAACATCCCCGCTTAAACGAAAATTTGTGGTCGCTTCGTGGGGATTTCGGTAGATTCACTCGGGTCACTTTTTCTGATCAATACTTTGTCTACGCTAGGGGGCGTTGAACTTGTGCCATTGACACGCGGCGGTTATTTACATAAGGCTCGGTTATGTTTTTCATTTAAATGTTTGCCTATTTCTTTTAAGCGTGTTTACGTGCTTATCTCGCCCAAAAAATGCGTGTACAGCGGCAGATTAAAATGTGGAAAAGAGGATTAATCAATGATAGTGCTACGCCATTACCTGCAAAAAGTATATAGAATAAAGATTTGCAATTTGGATACAAGTTGCCGCATGCGTGCTAAGATGGAAAATTGTAAACTTGGGAGATTAGACTAACGTTGCATGAAGTTGTGCTTGTTTGAGGCATTCTTTCGATGAAATCCACATCAGTGTCTTCACGTGTACAATGTAATAGCTTTCATTCTGCTTTCTTATAATAATATGCTGTAAAAACTGTGAAACTATGAAATTACAAGAATTCGATTATTTGGAGGTACATGTGTCACGTAACTAACACTTCAGTGATAGCAGTGATTTCTAATTGCAGTTTGATTGCATCGCAAATGAGGTTTTGGTGGACAAGACAGATAATGAAATTCTTTAAAACTGTTAAGGAAATTGAGGGACATTTAAGAAAAAGTAAAACAGTTGGTTAAATGCCAGAGGACGAATCTGTACATGTATATTAATACAGGAATTTAGGGATATCGAAAACTAAATTTTAAAAACACGATCACAAATGGTTGATTTTACATAAATTTATATTCATTAAAAAATGTTTCGTAATACAACCTGTACACATAATTAAAGACCTGTTAAACCTGTTATTTCTGGTCTTTATCATTTGTACAAGTTGTATTACTCAACATTTTTTATATTTACATGTATATTTTCTATGTAAATATTATAGACATACATGTATTTGTGTATCGTCACATTCCCTTCGCTATTAGTTTGTCTGAAACGCGTTATACTCTAAAAATCCATTATTTCTGGTAGAGTTTGAAAAACCGCTTTGCATGAGAAAGTTCGATTCAGGGTTTCAAAATAAAACCTGCGTTGTACTGCGATAAATTTCACGTAAGATGCCAGGGAAATCGACATGAAAATGCGGGTGGAACCCTGTAATTTAATAGTCATTATTTGTGCTGTTTTCTTTTCAATTTGCAACTGCTGGGCTTGCAAAGTTGAATACAGAAAGGAAATGGCCTAAAACATTATTCTGGGAAATTTTTGCCGGTGCCCATAATCTAAAACACAACAAACATTAAAATGGTAATTCAAAATTATTGCTCGTTTTATCATCCCTCCAGACATAAGTGTAGACCAATTCGCAAACGTTGTATCCTGACTTTGAATTGAAATTCATAGCGCTCCGCAATTCATAATAAATGACGACAATGATACGTTTGTTTTATGAACACTGTTCTATTATATTTTAATATTTTATATGCGATGCGAATGTTAGGGAGTTGTGGCATATTCAATGTTTTAAATGATATAAGGCTATGGGTACGCTTCACAATGTAAGTTTTGCTCTATTTTTCATTTTCGATGCATATTATAGTACTTCCACCGTTACTGGGTGCTTATTTTCTGCAATGAAAGTCAGGAAAATGAGAAAGGTAAAGATACAAATAGGTCGCTGAGTAGTTTCCATGTGCCATTGAAAGCAGGGGAAAATAACCCAAAATGCATTGGTGGGTTCACTATTGTTGGTAACGATAATCTGGGATTAAACGAATTCTCATTGTGCGCATTCTCGCAAAACGGTTAAAAATATTTGCATGTTTGGCTTGGAAATGCAAAGTATAGTAAGTTCGCATCTGATGCACGGAATTAAACAGGGTGGCAAACAAGTCCTAAAAAGTACAAAAAAATCCTACATTCATGTATCCAAAAAAATCCTAAGATGCCCTGTGCATTGTGCTATCAAGATACATGATGTACTAAGTTAAATGCTGACAACCTTTAGCGTGGTACAGGTGCCCTACAGTTTGATCGCACTTTTGCTCTTTTAATATTGTATTTTAACATACTGAAAAGATGAATAAAAATTTAAATGCTGCATTCTAAAAATTTTACTGTTTGAAAAAATCCTAAAATTATTCTTAATTCTTCTCCAAAAGTCTAAAAATAGACATTAATTTGTCTCCAAAAAAATCGTTAATTTTAAAACTTGGAATTTGTTTGCAACCCTGTTAAAATCCATCACAAAGCTCTCCAGTCCAGCTGGAAGATGTAAATTGTGCATATAGTTTGATACCACTTTTGTTATTTTAAAATTGTATTGTAACATACTGGAAAGATGTATAAAAATTCAAATACTGCATTCTAAAAAAATTACTGGTTGAAAAATCCTAAAATTATTCTTTATTCGTCTCCAAAAGTCCGAAAAGACCTTAATTTTTCTCCAAAAAAGTCCTAAATTTCAAAACTTGGAATTCGTTGACCACCCTATTAAAATCTTTCGCAAAGCTCTCCAATCCCTGCTGGAATATGTAAATTTTTGAAATTGAGGCCTTTCATAATCCATAATGTTCCTGCTGAATATCGGCACTCTTAATTTCACAAACCGAAATGAAATGCGCACTGACAGGTTATGCTTTCATGAACAGAACAATAAATCAATCGCTGGATTTCCTTATTTATAGAGAGTGAGAGCGCAGACCTTTTATGGCAGTCAAGAAAAGGCTGCCTGTGATTTTGTAGGATTTTGTAGATATTGTTCACTAATGCACGTTGGATTTCTTTCTTCATTTCACACCTCGCTTGATTGATCGCCTCTTTATACTCCGCCCACATCTCACTTTCCTTCAATCTAAGCACATACCTGACTTTTGTTCCTCGATGACGTCAACGCCTATTTTTTCCTAATAAGAAAAGCCAGATCCATCATGCGCCCAGCGCAATTACCACACTTTGAAGGCAATTTATTGTTTTTCCGCCGTTTGGTTTATTATTAGTGCACGGGAGTTTGTTTTTCTGCCGCTATAACGATTCCCTACTGATCATATATTATGCCCCTGAGGTACTCAGAGAGAAGGAAGAGAAAACACGTACACTGTAGAACCAATTGTTGTGGCATACCTTTTAAGGCGGCCATCTTGAATCGGGCTCAATTTTAAAGGATGAGGTGCGTTATAGCGTGAACGTCTTGGCATGGAGAGTGTGGAGATGATTTCGGTTCTTTTAACTTTATTTTCTGACTCCCTTTGCGAAAGCGAAAAGTATTATCACATTACCACATTCTCACAAGATGAAATCTGGTCTAATACATATTGAGTTTAAAGCCATTTTCGACGGAAATTGTAGGATTGCAAGCTTGAGGCGTATTTCATGAGCGAAATTCAATGCCGATATCATTTATTTAAGCTGGCATGAAAAATTTAGCCATGTTGAATTTGTAGACATTTTAATGACTAATGAAATAACCATAAGGGCTTGGGTAATAACTGCATGGGCTTCTCCCTACGGCACGTAGGCTTGCAGTGATTGCCTTGCAGTTAGGGACAGCTAAAGCAACAATTAATTGTTAAGTTTGTTTAGGCTGTTAGGTAAAGTTAAGCACAAATAAAAAGAAGTAATGAGAATAAAATGGATAAATTTCATTAGCTAGGATAGGTGTCATTCTTGTGTACTAGACAAGTATAGTCGAAATGCAAAAATGTGGAGCAGGCACTATGCCTAAGTTTATCCCGAAATAATGCACAGACCAGGGTGACTGGCCATCTTGAATACCTGGAAAAGTCAGGGAAATTCATATGTCTGGAGATTTGTTGTGGATCAACGAGTTTGATTCGTATACATGTAAGTATCTCAGAAAAGCATTAGAACTGCTGAATTTGTGATATACTTTTTCTAAAAATTTCGCGTACGCATTTTCGTTATTTTTAACGTTTCGTAGTTGGCTACGTACGAAATTTTTCAACAAAAAAAATAACCTACGAAGATTACATTATTCTGAATAATTTTTAAAATTTGAAATGAAAAAGTCCACGAAAATGCGGTGTTTGAGATTAATGGTTTCAACCCCTAGTGTTCGCATCGTTATTAATATTAATTGGCCTACTCTAAAAATCCATTATTTTTTGTAATCCATTACAAAATTGTGGGATAATTTCATCATTTTGTTGTGTAATCTATAATTTATAAATTGTTCGCCGTATAGCATTTGCATGGGTTAAATCTATGTCACAAAAATGTGTCAAACCTCTTAAGTGTTTCTGTAAATTGTTTGGAAATGTTACAAAAAGTGACTGGAAACCCTGGAAAAGTCAGGGAAACTTAATTGAAAATTTAGCCAGGAAAATTTAATTGAAGATTTTGATCAGTCGCCTAGCTGGCGGACTTAATTCACCCTAGAGGTCATTTTTAAAAAGCAGCTCTGCAGTGAAGCAAATAATATATTAGTTTCAAAGCACTTTAATATAGCAATTAAAGTTTATATATCAAATCTCAGAATTAATTGATGCTACTTGACACATTAGTGTGAGAAATTTAGTCGTTGCATTGTCTTCAAATGTGAAACGATGCATATGGCATCTCACTCACATTTTCCTATTGAATACCGATGCCTATGGACGTAAAACCAAGCTGTGATCTAACTTTAATTGATACAAGTCGCTCTTTTTTTCCAATTGAAAATCCAATTGCGAGCTCGTGCCAGCCTTTTCTTTGAGACGTGGTCCCTCGGGATTTTCTCCCGATCGTAATGGATGGCCTTTTAATGATTAAGAACAATTAAGACGGTGAAATGTGTGGGGGGTATAGGAAAAATGCGCATTTTTTGGTTAATCATCCATTAGCAGTATTAAATTCTCCTCTAATGGCATTATAATGAATTTGCGGGAAGGTGCGCACCGATTGATTCCAGATTATAACGGTGTGATCGAAATCTGGTTGGCTGTGGTAAATGGGCTTTTTAGGAGGGTTTGTAATTAATGGAGGTTAAGCGATGAATTACGTCTGCATCTTAACTATATTTGCGATATACGAGACCTGAATTTTGTTTGAAACTTTAGCTTCTAACTCACAGAAGCCATGTTAAGTAATTGTTGATGGGCCTATTGGATCCCCAGTGACCCTGTAAGACTTCCAAGCGGACTCGAATTACCACATCCCTCACTTCGTTTTTTGCCCTGAAAATCTTTCTGCTGCTGAATTTGTTGGTGCTGGACTGGTCCAGTCATGTGGCCAATGTGAAAAATGTAAACCAATGTGAAAAATTGAGAAACATGACAACTTATGTGAATAATTCATTGAAAATGAATGTCACAAGAAATCCAGCTTAAAACTAAGGAATTCCTCTCCATTCACGTACTTAATTTAATGAAAAAACGTACTAAAATTTGATTATTTTTCAGTTTTTAAAACAAATTTCCTACGGCTTTCTTTTGAAGACTAGTATTTTTAATAATCTTTTAAATCGCATATTATGTCTAAAAATCGTTTCCCTGAAAACACACTTAAAATCTGTTCTGGTCGAATTTTTTTTATTTCGCCTGCGAAGTTCTTAGATTTTAATATTAACACCCGTACAATTTTGTTTCCGAAAAGCAAGCTGAAATACACAATGTGTGTGTGGGCTAGATTTGTAAAAAGTCTGCCTGCGGCGTTCTCAAAGCGAAATTTTTTTAGCAAAAAGGTGAATAAATCAGCGTGAAAAAAGGTGAAAAATATCAGATACGTGGATGTGAAGACGTGTGGAAAATTGCATACCACCTGGCCACATGCCTGTAGTTCCCACCAGGGCAAAATGAGGAAAAACTAAAGGTGTCCAAAAAAAATTGCGCATCATTATGAGACATCAGTTTTCCACCCTTAAAACTGATGGTTGTGAATCATTACCGTTAGTGCGCTCGCTGGCGCATCTCAACGCCATTATTATTAATAATAATCTGAACTTTTATAAAAATAGACAGTCTTTATCCCCCGTCTTCGTCTTACTGGTAACGCATTTCCCATTCAGGCCCATTTGCGTTGAAAATGATGTACACCGTATTAGGCGCGGGCCTATCTTCGAACCATTAAAGGAATATTGAAAAGTGACGCGGATTTCGCAGCTGGATGAGAATTGGGGAGGACGAGGATTAGTTTTTATAACGTGGCTCAGAACATGCAGAGATTAAAGCGGGGGAGAAGCTGACTGCATTAAATGCAGCTTTTTGCACCAAGCCCGAGATTTATCATAATAATAATGGGATGGAGCTAGGGCTGGAGAAACTGGAGAGACCTTCCTTTCGGTTCTCTACCAGCCATTAATGATGACCCAAATGAAGTGCCTTTACTTAAATTGCACCATGAGCGGGTAATGCGCTGATAAAGCACAGGAGTGTCGAACCGAATAACGTGGCATAATATGGGATTTATCCCCGGATGAGAGAAAGACTTGTCCAAATCTTGTTCTGTCACAAGGACGCTTTTGACGGTGGTGATCTGGATTTGCCAAGGAAAAGTGATTTTGAAAAAGTCACAGAAATTAAAGCTATCAAGGTTACTTTCCTTACTTATCCTTTTGATGATCATGGTGATTTGCTTTAAAAACTGGAAATGCCAGGGAAATTGAAAATTTTTTTTTTGGGAAATCATCGTTGAAGAACTGAGACTTTGCCAGGGTCCCCAGACCTTGAAAAGTCTTGGAAAAAGCCAGGAAAATTCAACACAAGTAATTCACTTTGCATAACTAGTTGGGAGATTTGGATTAAAAACTGGAAATGTCAGGGAAGTTGAAAATTTCTTTTTTGGGGAACCCTCGTTGAAGAACAGAATTTGCCAGGGAAAATCCAGGGAAATTCGACACAAGTACTTCACTTTGCATAAGTTCATGTAGTTGTTGATTAACCCAAAAATCAAGAAATAACAAGAAACTGTGCAAGAAATTAACAATGAAGTTGTCAATTTAAAAAAAAAACTAATCTAAATTTGCTGCTTCCTAATGAAAACTTGTGCTCATTCTCCTGTTTATTTATAATATAACAAGCAATAAATATAGCATTCATTGCTTTGGCTTGTGCCATATTTTTGCATTTTCAGTGCTCAATGGGATTTGTTTTAAATACGAAAAAGTTACGACTAACAAAACCTGTGCTGCCCCTAAAAGATGGCAATCCTCAGACACAACTTCGTATGCATGGTTTGCTTTCTTTCAGGGGTTGACCCAACCAAAAACAATGAAAAGAATAAAATCTTACAGCTAGCACTACTAGTCGAGTAGAATTCACATATAGAGCAGGGCCTATATTATACTACAGCGACTATCATGGCCATTTCAATATTCTTAATTTAAGATCATAGGAAGTACACCGAGACGAAAGTTGGCAGGTTTTCATTTCAATTTTCTGATTTTTTTGTATTCTAGGGCCTATATCCAGATTGTAAGACAATGCTGTCGTCCAAAATAAAATGTTCAATGGAGCACAGCGTCGTTCATTTGCTGCCCGGCGTGTCCATGCCTCAGAAAACTGAAATTTCTCAACATTATAAGTAGGTGGTCAAAGCCCGAGCTGACCAATGGAACGGTTTTTGGTGCAACTAATCGCTTTCGGGTTTTTCTGTTTGTTTGTTTTGCCTGGTGCATAGGTTTTATGTTCCGGAAAACACGTGGACAGCGAGGATCTTGCTGAAAAACTGCGTCACTGTTCCGGCGATGACCGAAGCCGAGTGTCCGGTCGTTATTTACGCCCGGTCATCAGTGCTCCACTCTCCAGGGGGCGTATCCGAGTACTGGGTCAACTGCAGCGACACCTACACCAAAGGTCACGCGTGTGTCCTCGAGTTCATTCCTAGGGAAAATTCGTGGCATTACATCTGGTTGGATATCTTGTACGCTACGGTGGACTATCAAATCAGTGTGGAGACCTCAAGTAGGTTCAGATGGACATGGAATTTTGTTAATGTCAAATTACAACTAAATTGCAGGAATGTAAGCACAAAATCAATGACATTTTAACATTTTCTTTCTAGTGTGTGAGAACGGTTACTCGCCAACCCAGTATCTAGTACTGAGCGTATTCAAATTGTCCAACAATTCCTTGCCAAGCAATAAGGACTCTTTGCTTAATGTGACCAATTCAGCCAAGAGGATTTTCATGAGTCTGCCCGTCAATTCGAGGACTAAGTCGACTGACCCTGCATGTTGGCCACGGGTTCCGCTCTTGCGGAAGACTTTCCCGGGAAATTTCGTGTTCAACTACGAGCAGCATCCAGACGAAAATGGGACCACCCCTGCGAAAATGGACATCAGTAACTCGGAACCCACCTTACTAGTTGTGCCAATCCAGCCCCTGGTGGACATTGGCGGTGCACTGTCTTATGAGCTGATTCTGGATCCGTCCGTGGTGAGTCACATCGCTTTGATATCGATCCTTAAGTCAGATTCAGAAATAATCAATTTTTTATGTTACAATAAAATGTTGCTATCTTTTTATTTATATTTTTTGTATCCCGTATCGTAAGTACGTGTCCTCGACCAGTGTAGGATGAGGCTGGTGTGATTAAGTGTGAAAAATGCGAACATTTTTCTTGTGCGGAAAATATGAAAAGTTGGGAATCCAACTTAAAACTCGGGAATTCAACTTACTTTCAGCTTATTTCTCTGAAAAACGTTGATGGGTGTAAAATATGTAAAAGAGAACGTAATTGACGATTTAAAAATAATTCGAAAAGAAATGGATTTTTAGTACATTTTCGTGAAAATGATTATTAGCCAAATACATGTGTTCAAGAAATTTAAAAAAAAAAACTTAAAAACAGCGTACTAAAGTTTGATTTTTTTATCAGTTTTTTCAATCTCTTGCATGCGAACACATGTATTTCTTAGAATGTCCAAAAAATTCAAAATGGCTGAAAATCATTTTCATGAAATTAAACTTAAAATCCATTTCTGGTCGAATTTTTTTATAATCGCTAACGATCTTCTCCCTAAAAATTTTACACCCATACGCACTTTTTTAGAAAAGCAAGCTGAAATCCTTCATTTGTCATCTAGTTTTTGTAAACATTTTAATTAGCCTTCTCAATGTTGTTGGGTGTGGCGAAAGTCTGTATTTGTTAAATAGTGGGTCATGGTCCAAAGTTTGAGAACCTCTGATAATTATACGAAACCTCTGTGAATACGAATTTTTTTCAGAAATATTAGGTGAAAATGTGAAAAATTGTGTACTATTTCGCCACATGCCTGTCGATGTCCATTGTAATTTAAACTTTCCCCTTAATACTCTTATTGTTTACAGAATACCACGCTGCATAATGTGAGTGTGACAGCGTGCATCGAGAAAAACAAGCGGTCTCTTGTTTACGGAATTAGCAATTGCTCATCGCCCCTTAGCATAGCAGTGAACACTAGCAGCACCACGTCGATGAGCCACCACGTTATCATACCCTTTCCAGAACCTGGTAACTGGTACGTCACTCTCGCTGCCTACTGTTACACAGTGGATGACTCCGCTTCGCATCTGGGGGACTCAGATTCCAGGTCGGGATAAGTTTTTTATGGGGGAAGAGCATTGAGAACTAAATAAAATCTAAAGAAACTGGCACAGTTTCTAACAAATGCAATGGAACACTACTTTCAGGTCGTTTGAGATGGTCTCTTGCGAAACGAACACCACCACTGTAGTGATGAGCATCACGTCTGCTTCTTGTCTTTATGGCGGATGTGGGTTTTACGGTCGGTGCTATCAGTATATTAGTGGGGGATTCATCTTTAGCACTTGTGTCTGTACAGCAGGTACCTCTCTATTTCTTTTCTGTCGTTTCTTTGACTTCTTATGTTGTTCGCAGCTCTGGAAATCTCTCCAGGCACTGTTAAGGTGATGACGGATAGCCCGGGGCAGGGGAAAGTTTAATTTCTCACAGCAAGAAATTTTCCTTTATACTATGTTTTTTAAAAAACGTAAAAGAATGAAAAATTATCTTACCAGTTATTCAGCAGTACTACTTTAGTATCATATTGATTGAAATATTGTCTATATTTGCAGATAGTTTTTTATTCGCGATTTAATTCGTTCAGATTTCAATTACAATCTCCAGGAAACCAATAAATCGAATTCGATCGAACCAAAATCGAACGAGCCGTTGCCATGGTTACGACGAGAAAAAAACGACACCTGGAAAGTGTAATTCAAATCGGAACGATGTAAATCGTGAATAAAAAAATTATCAGCATAAATTGCTGATATCTCTGTCAATCATGGCACTCGAGTAAGGTCTGCTGAATAACTGGCAAGTTAATTTTTTATTGCTTTGCGTGTTTTTAAAAAACATAGTATAAAATAAAATGTAACATGAGGATAACATGAGGAATTTAACTCCTTCATCGGCTTAAGGTTGTCCAAAATTCGAATTGAAATTCCGTCATCCTGACGTTGTGTGACGTCACCCCTATATCTGCCATGCAAAAAATTGCTTTGACATTTTCTATTTAAAAAATTTCTAATAATGGCTAAATTTTTGATTTTTTTCAATGATGAGTAAGTCGTTCACTAGCGATCGTTTGCTTGTTACATGTAAGTTACATAAAGTCGTCGGTCCGATGATTTACAAAAAAATAAAGTTGACAAAAATGCGAAAGGTCATTCAGAGTTCAATTTACCTCACCTGCGAATGACCTTTTTGAATTTTCGCCATATTTATTTATTTTTTGATAAATGAAGGGATAGCTTTAACAAAAAAAAGAAAACCATCCCTAGTAAACGATATTTACATGTATAGAGAAAAAATAGAATTAGTCATTATTAGAACATTTTAAAACATTCCATCAAAAATGTATGCAACTTACAGTTGAAGATGGTGCTGAGCAAAATCATACCAGCTGTATTTTTACAACATTCGCATTAAATGGAACGCGAAAGAGAAATGGAATTGAATACGATTCTGGCGAAAATTCGAATTCGTGCGCGTGCCAATTTGGAATTTTGTTTGCTCACGTGCTTTAAATGGAATCACATGAGCAAGCTGAAAGCGGGTTGTTCAATCATAGCCCCTAGATTACTTAATTACCCTAGATGCTTTAATTGCGATGGTTCGATGATTAGCCCATACTTTTGATTTTAAGAAAGTTCGACTTGGGAACCTATATGCCCCATGTGGTGCAGCCCTAATTTGGTAAGGGGGTGGACTCCACACGCGTACCCAATTAACGTTTGGGCGCTAATTTGTTGTTAGATTGGTTTTAGTTTTTGGCGAGATTTGGAATTTGGAAATTTGGGGGCATTCAAGTATTATTTCATCATCTTAGACGCATGATAAGCCGTTTCTTTTGATTTCAAGAAAATTTGACTTGGGACCTACATGTACTCTCCAGAGATGTCCCATGTGACAAGGGGTAAAGGGGGTGGAATCAGCTCATACAATTTATTGAACTAATTTTAAGCGAGAGTTGGAATTTGGGGGCGTTCAAGTATTAATTCATCGTCTTAAGAGGGGGAAGGGTAAACAAGTCAGGGTTCCCACCCAAATTCTCAGGTCGATTTCCCTGATATTCCCTGGCAACATTTCAGTCGTTTCCTTGACATTTTACACGAAATTTTTTTTTTTAAAAATGAGAAAAACATCTTTTGCTGGGTGTGAATATTCCTGGCGACCTGTTCTTCGTTTATTCGTTTATTTTTATTGTTCCTGGGCTCTCACATGGTTTTTTTATTAAAGTACCAACTGCACAAACGTTTGTTTAACTGTTAGCCAATTGTACAATAAGTTATCCTTCGATTTCCTAACAGATATTGTGAAGTATAGGTTGACATTGTCAGCTTGTATGATTTGATTGTCATTGTTGAAGACAGTCCAAATTGATTGTGAAATGCTGAAAACTTAACTACATGTATATGGATAAATTCGTTGATTTTATACTCTTGGTGACACGAAATACAAAGATATATGCCAAACTTTCAAATTGCCAATAATTGTTGACATGAATTTTTCACATTTTTGCTGCTTATTTTAAATCACGTCAATTTAAACAAACGAAACTGGCATGATTAATTTATTTACTTGCTGCTATTTAAGTGATATTTGTTTGTTTAACTTTAAAGTTGCTTCTGTGACACTTTTTGAGAAAAAACACCAATTGGCAATACTTGTTTTATCCTCTGTACATGTACATGTATATGGCCCGTAATGGCTGTTACAGCGAAATTTTTTGGCTGTAAAACGAAACACTTCCATAAATCAGGAAGATCTTATAGCGAAAATCCGCATAACGAGGTGTGGGTGTACAGGGTGCACCAGAAACACATTCATGAACTTGATTTTTAGTTCGCCCTGTACAACAACACCCGTATTCTCCATTCCAGTTTCTCTACTTAAGTTAACTCGTCAAGATTATGCTGTAGGTGGGAAGTGACTTCTGCGCCAATTAAACAGTCTCGACACGTGTCACGAATGTCCTGAACGAAGGCTAAATCGAAACGGAATTTCCGAATCCAGCCAGAGACAAAGGCCACAATTTTAATTTTTATCACAGTTTGAGAAGAAAAAATCCTGATTTGCTATCGCTGGAATCACGCTTTATAACATTTAACCTCAACTGAGAAAAACAATTTTTCGTTTAAATTATGTAACCCTACGCGCTTAATTGCTAATAATAGCAGTGAGGCATGACAGGAAGGCCAAGCTTTCTCATTATGCCTCCCACAAGTCCTCCAAAGAATCAAAATCCTAATAATTTTCCACTCAGCTATGACTGACATTAGGCCCAGCTTAGGAATCGCTGCTGCAATTGTGGCAAAAAGTACGTTAGGGGAAATCCCATTGACTAACATGATAAGTGCACTTGTCAAATGATTTTAACGCATTAATCCTCGAACACATTCCTTGCTTTCTCCATCTTTGTGGAATTTACAATTTACTGATGAACAGAGTCATAATTGGTGTACCACCTTGAGGCTAAATTTCAGTCACGTCTAATTGCACATTTACAATTTAAGTTATTACCATTAAGTTTTACCTACTGGTAAGGTGAGAACATGTTCTGAAGAATTCGAAGCTTTCGAGTTTATTGCTCAGTTCAGGCTTGTGTAGCATGTCGTTTTCACTTGAGCCAACCGAAACCATACACCAAAACCCAATTACAAGAAGTGGGTGGGTGGACCTGACTTTAAAATGCAGTATCGAGTTCGACTTTATATTTAGTTTGACCTTTTATCATCGAGGCTCGTGTAGTGGCCAAAGACTTAATAATGTAACCGTAGATAGCGACTTGTTTTTACTTCTTCAATGAACTTATGCAATCACCCCATATCAGGAGTTGAGCTAACGCAGCGCCATCTGGCTGACGAATTCTTATTAGCTTTTTATCCTATAGATGGCACTAATATGGAATGGAATGCAAATCACCTTGCAGACTTGAGTACTAGTGAACAATTTTTGAGGTTAAAATTATTTCAAATAATAATGAACGATTTGTCATCGTTTTGCAGGCATGAACATGTATGCAAAAACAGCTGCTGCACATAAGTTCGGCTTAACTTAAGTCAAGAAAACAATTTCTGGCAGTTGAAAGATGCAAATAAACGTGTGAAGAATGCGAATGATTCGGAAATTCTTGTTTGACACTAAAGGAATCGATTTTTTTTAATATTATGACGATTTAGACTATAAATCAACTGGGGTTAAAACTTTGGGAAACCGGAAATGTATAAGTATTTGTGTGTTAACTTGAACATTAATATATACCTATCAAACATGCTTAAATTATACGTGTAATTTATTACGCGACTTATCGTATTTCAGTGCCAATCATACATGTATTTGCTTGTCCATGGAAGTTAGATAACATGCTTAACACTGTTGATATGCAAAGCTGCTTGTTATTTCTTTTAAACAACGCCAGTGGTCAGTGACATGCTAAGATTGAAGGTACGTTTTCCAAAATGGAAATTCGCAACGTGTCTGAACCATATGTTTGTACGGGATACACATCGTACTAAAACAAAATTTCCAACCTCCGAAAGTTTATCATGTTCCCAACAGTAGCATATTAATTTAAAAGTCGGTAAAAAGGTTTACCCATACCTAAAGCATTTTTACAGTCTTGCCCTATAGTTAGTCCAACAAGTTGTCCAATTCTGATGGGTTCATGTTCAGCACTGGTGTTCAGTAAAATGCAGCGCGTTTGAAAACCCCATTTTATTGCATACACACTATACCCAAACTTGAAAAACGTTCTTGGGTATTTCTAGTAACGTCCCTAGAGTCTTGAAATATAGGACATAGGTCAATGTAAGATTATTATTTGTACGTCCAGTGGTCGTCCACCCCCTTTCTTGCAATGTCCATTGTAAAGTAGAGCATGAAGAAAGACTGCTAATTGACCAAGTGTAGACTTTGAAGGGTGACTCAATAATCCATGGAGCAAAAAGACCAAGCTTTGGATAGTTCAGATTAAAGAATTGTATTTTTCAAACATTGTGAAGAAATTCCTAGAAATATTACACAGTAATTACTATGCTAGTCATCTTCAGCGATGTCGTAGATTAAAGAAATTTTATACAAAAAGTGGTTATTACCATTGGAAATACTTAGAAATGAAATTGGTACCAAATTTTAGCAAACAGGGATTTCATGATTGACTTGCAAAAACGAGGCAATTGCTTTAGACATACATGTAAATCGCTAGCAAAACTACAAAAAATGATGATTGGAAGCTAAAATGGTAAGAATAAATGAAGTCGCTTAGTACGCCATCATCAGCTCAAAGAAGATGCCTAAGCGAGATGTCAAACTGATGCATCTACAGAATTTCACTATTTTTTTCTGAACTTGAAACAAAGCAGCAGTCTGTCTTATTCCTGGATAGGGATAAATGTTTATATTTAGAAGGCACGAAGCCTTTCATCCCTGTTCGACTAAAAACTTGTCAAATTAAGTATTTTTCTTGCAAAGAAAAATCTTGTTAGGAGGGATAATTGGATTCAACTCATGCAAATCCACTAGGTTATAAAATTCAAAAAGAAGATTAATGACGTATAATCTGGATCTTAAACAAGAACCTTGTCATGTAAACATGTTTAGCTTATTAGCAGTATTGAAAGTTCAGTCACCCAATTTATGCGACACCATGTACTGCCGCTAATTGAGCTTCATAGGCGTTGTTTTGACTGGCTTCTTGAACTGCAACAACACATCCCGCCAAATGAATGAAGATGTTTTAATACATGCTTAGAGTTGTATAAAAATGTAATTATACGGCTTCATTGAAGAGCATTTTTGTGCAGGTTGCTCATTGCAGGTGGTTGCATGATACCAGTGTCAATCTGGACACGAACTGTTTGGGGAAACAAAATGTCAATGGAAAACAAAAGGTTCCAAGGGCGTTCACCTGAACACCTACTTCAGATTTTCTAAGTGACGCTTCTGTTTTCCCTTATAAATCGCATGTACATTCTTAGAACCATAAATAGAGAGATATCTAACTCGTGTAACATGTATTGTGCCACCCACAATTCCCTGGGGAAGACGAAATGATACACATAGAGTCACTGACAGCTTATCAATGCACCAACTCTGGAAGACCAAATAAACGCCACAAACAAAACAAGCACTTTCTTCACATATTTTCATGTAGACAGAATGCAAGTCCGGAATGGATTGGTTAAAACAATGCGGCAGTTTTCCTAATAGTCATCCTATTCATTGCGGTTTGGTTCAATCAATTCATGAAATCCACATTAATTCATGTAGTTATCAAAAGTCAACAATCCTGTAGATCTCAGTTTTAATTTATTGCAAAACAATAAGGCTGCACGTGAATGGCCACAGCCCACAGGCAAAACATGGCGGAATTCAACAAAATAGGAAAACGTCTTCATTTAACGTAACTCAACTTAAATAATACAATGTAAGGGTGTCTACAGGGTTTGGTATTGCAAATTCCATAACTTTTTCATGACGGCAAAATTTTTTCTATGACTATAAGAATATGGAGCCATTCAAGTTTTATGTCATCAACAAATAGTGATGTTCAGAAACATACTCAAACACATATATAGGCCAAATTTTTTTTTGTAAAACTGGATAAGAAGTGGTGAATTTTAACATACATTTTTATTCTCTGAATCAATCAAAGGCAAAAAATCCATGACTCTGCTGTAAATTTCATGACTCTTCCATGACTTCCATTACTTTTCCATGCATGACTTCCATGAATTAACGTGATTCTTATGAAATATTGACATGAGCCAAAAACTGAAAGCTTGAACAGATTCATTGAACGTGTTTCAATACCTTGCCGTTTGTGACTTTTTAACTCGGAAATTAATAACCTTGCAACTAATTAACTGAAAATATGAAAATGATTTCATTTAATGTATACTCTGAAAATGCTTCCATTCAGCATAAATTGACCATTTAACGTAATTCTTGTGAAACAGACATGAACCAAAAATTGACAGCTTGCACAAATTCATTGAACCTGTTCCGACACCTTTGCAGCCTGCTACTTGTAACTGAAACGACAGCAGATTCCGAACAAAATTAATGTTATTGCAGAGGTAGTCACTGGAGGTGTTGCAGTTCAATTTGGAATTAAGTACGTGATGTTTCTGTTTACTAAACATCTGTAGGCCAACAGGTATTTCCAGGAATCCCACACAACTCGAAACACTGAATTCTGTGGTCTTGGTCGTCTCCTAGCAATCTCATACCGAAATTATTGTATTAATGTAGGTTTATACTAAACACTAATGCATACTATACATCAGAAGACCACCAGGTATTTTCAGGAATCCCACGCATAGCTCGAAACATCGAATTCTGGGGTCTTGGTCGTCTCATAGCAACCTCATACACGAATCAAGAAGCAATTGCCAATGATTGTCTAAGATTGCTCTCCCTGGTGGAAAGATTAGCATGGCTCAGTATAAAATTCATAGTGATATTAGTACAAATTTACTGATATATGGTGATATTAGTACACATTTACTGATATATGGTGATATCAGTACATATTTACTGATATATGGTGATATCAGTACATATTTACTGATATATGGTGATATCAGTACAAATCTTACTGATATCAGTACGAGTTATACTGACAAGAATTAGTGTGACCAGTACAATTGCAGAAAGTTCATGAAATTATTGCACAGATATAATTAAATTGCAACTCTCTATAGTGAGATTTAAAACTTAAAAAAAAATGCAATTAAATTTGCAACTGCTGATATCACTATGCTATTAGTCACACTACTGGAAACTAGTGAAACTTTAGTGATACCAGTATATATGACTATTAACATTATGGATTAGTATACAGTATTAGTATTAGTGGTATTAGTACAGTATGGACTGTAGTGACGTAAATATCCATCACTATACTATCAGTACTGATATTAACAGTCAGCATGTATCTTGTGTGGATTAATACAGATGACTTCTTGCATGTACAAATAATAATATTGATATTACTATGTGTAGGAATAGTGATACTACATTGTATTATCCAAGGTAATAGTGCTACTATTATCCATAGTAATTGTGATATTACTAACCATAGTAATATCATCATCGTGATGTCAGTATCCATACTGATTTTTATATACTGACATCGGTAGTCCAAAAAACCACTATTCATCACTAGTGTAGTGATATCAATAGTGATCATATACTAATCTTTCCACCAGGGCTGACTTCATTTCTTGCAAAAGTCGATGTTCCAAACAACAGTTATAATAGTAGATAACGCGTGATCTAAGATTGCCAAGCACGATTGTAGTGGACAGTCAGCTTACCTTCGATGCCCTGGCCTGCTTGATAAGAATAAGGCGTTATCAGAGGTGCCAAGATGGCTGCCGAATTAGGAAACACCTTTCATCAGACCTCAAGTTCCCAGACAATCCCGCTTGACACTAATCCCGGCAGGCAGAGGTTCGTTGAAATGTAAACAGAAAAAGATGAGCTGATAGGCGCCCATTGTTTGCCTTAATTGGGCTGCTATCAGAAGCTGATTTCTTCAGGTATGCGCCATTCACTGGAGCACATGGACGCGAACCGGTTGTTGCACTTGCTCCAGCGACAAGTTCACCACGAGTGCAAATAATGAAAACCCTGCCATGACAAATTCATTTTGAAAATAGCAGTTTGTGAGTTTCTGTGAAATCGCGCCAGAAAAGCAGCTTCGTGGCCATGAGGAAGGCACTCTGGAAAGTGCATGACAGACAACTAGTGCCTTGGAATGACAGAGAGGGTGGCATCTCTCGACTTTTGGCAGCATTTAATCTTCAATGTCAGCTTTTGGGGGCTCGCATTGAAACCTAAAAATTCCGCAATTTATGAACGCCGAGGCCCCCGCACCCCACGCCCATTATTCTTCCATCAGGTTGCATTAAGGAAGGCAGACGTTAGCTATATGAGGAACGCTTCCTTGATCGTCACAGACGTTTGTTTGGCAATAATTGCGTTGGAAAAAAGCGGGGAGAGGACGGGTTGAGTCGGAAAACCCGTTGCTAACAGCTTGGCTCAAAATCAACGAAATTTTGGCCACCTCCGCACAATTTGCGCTTTTTTGGGCATATTCGACGGCTTTTTTCGGGACGGTGCTACATGGGCAGGGTCGGTTTCGAGTTGCGGGTGGGAGAAAAAAAAAACACCACGGAGGATCTGAGCGACAGGCGCCAATGCAGCTTGGCGCCTACACCAGGATGAGGACATACTCGTGAAATTCAGTGTATTTTGATGCCATTGGGCCCCTCTGGGACTGATGATAAAGTGGGCCCTTGAGCGAATCTCCCAAGTAACATGAGCAGGAAGTGGCTTAAGAAGCAAGAAGAGCATTTGTCCACACGCATCTAAATTTACTTGTGAAATTCAGGCAAGTCTTCCAAGTAATGTCAAGTAACATGAGCAGGAAGTGCATTAATCCACATGCTCATGATCCTCCCGTTACCTGCAGATTTCAGTTTGATCTTATGTCTGATGTAATTGAGTTTGGTCTTGTCTGATGTAATTCAGTGTGTCGTCACACCTAACAGTAATGGTCAAGATGACGTCATTTCAACTGGTCAACATGTATGGCAAATGTTTGGCTAAGGTCTTCGGCATAAAATGATGGAATTCATGTTAAGTTCTCTAAAAAAATTAGCAAATTGTTTCTCGTTTATTGGACACGCTGACGGTTACACAAGTGCCGGTTAATTGAATTCAGTGTATTTTGATGACATTGGGCCCCCCTGGGACTGTTGATGATAAAGTGGGCCCTTGAGTGAAATCTTCGAAGTAACATGAGCAGGAAGTTGCTTTAGAAGCAGGAAGATTATACATGTAGTGGACATTCTGGGACTGCATGGTGATGATAAAGTGGTGCGAATAAAGTAGCACTTCCTTGAGCAAAATCCTCGAAGTAAGTTCGAGCAACATAAGCAGGAAATGGTTTGTGAAGTAGGAAGTGTACTTGTCCATAAGCTCATGATCCTCCTGTTGCCAGCGGATTCCAGTTTGGTCTTTTCTGATGTAGTTCAATGTGTCGTCACACCTAACAGTAATGGTCAAGATGACGTCATTTCAACTAGTCAGCATGTATGGCAAATGTTTGGCCAAGGTCCTGAACATAAAATGATGGCATTCATATTAAGTTCCCTAAAAAAATATAAAAAACAGTTCCTCGTATATTTGACACACTCGCGTTTAACAGAGACTGACGGTTAAACGAGTGCCGGATAGTTGAATTCAGTATTTTGATGACATTGGGCCCCTTTTGGACTGGTGATGATAAAGTGGGCCCTTGAGCGAAATCTTCGAAGTAACATGAACAGAAAGTGGCTTTAGGAGCAGGAATAGTATTTGTCCACATTCATCTACATGTACTTGTGAAATTCAGTGTCGTTTAATTGCAATGGAGCATTCTGGGGCTGGTGTAGGTACTTCCTTGAGTAAAATAGTCGAAGTAAGTTCGAGTAACATGAGCAAGACGTGGTTTGTGGAGCAGGAAGTGGCTTGTGAAGCAGGAAGTGAATTTGTCCACAAGCAGATTCTAGTTTGGTGTTTTCTGAAGTAGTTCAATGCGTGCAACCGTTCAATGTGTCGTCATACATTACCTAACAGTAAGTCAAGATGACGTCACTTCAACTGTCAACATTTATGGCAAATGTTTAACCAAGGTCCTGAACACAAAATGTTGGGATTCATGTTAAGTTTCCTAAATGACGAATACCAGTAGCATGGCAAAATCTACATGTACATCAGTTTTTAAAGTATACATGGGTTCCATATTCATTGATTCAAACCAGATCTACAAGTACTGGTACATGCATCAATGTTAAAAGTAAGGAATTTGGACGACAAGTGTTACCTTGAAATTATACAGTGACTTATGACGGGACATGAAATTTCAATGATCCAGAGGGGACCAGAGGAGACTTCATCAAATGACGCCAAATGCACATGAAACAAGACACAGCACACTGTCCAGATTCGACTTCAAGTTTTCCATAAAGGCATGTCAGGTAGAATCGATTAGCCATAAAATTAACAAAAACGTATGATGTCGACGCCATTTTTGAACGTGAAGATACGATATCACAAACCAGAAACGATGTTATTTCATTTCCTATTTCACCTCAGGAGATCATGAGTTTGTGACCATTTCCTCGAAACGAGACAAACTGATGCATCGATATCAGCAGATCAGTCACCTGAAACAAAAGGCATTTGTCTGTATGGGGGACAAAACATGCCTCTCGTTTCGAGTAAATGGTTTGTTGAATCGGACACCTCCGTCTGATTATCTTCCATGGTGAATGTCTTGTTCGAAGGCATCTTCAGGGAAACGGAACCAGTTTCGGAGTGATCGCCTCTGGAACACGACGTTACTCGGGGCAGAAACAATTTCGCAATGATGCAGAATTCCTCAACTGCACCTTGCCTCGCCCTTCGATTCAGAGCAAATGCTTGCCTTTTCTTCTCAACATTTAACCTGTGCCTTCCAGCTGCTGATTGCCATGCTTGCCATTCAAGTCATGTCGATACCAGGGCGATACGTCATCCCCACGTAATGAAGTAGCCAATGCATCGATCATTTCCGTAAGTTGTTGGAATATGGTAGTCCAAATAGCCAGGCGTGAGCATCATTAAGAAATTTTTCTTGACAAGCCATTACCTAAAAGGCCATTTGCTTGACCAATGGGAGCACTCATTCGGGTGTGATTCACAAGTTAGTTGGCACAGTGGCAGGGCCATTTCGACCGTAGGCCATGCTAAAAAAAATCGGTGCTTATTTAAAGCACGGGTTGCAGGGAAGTTAGCGAGGGCGCCGCAGCAATTTAGGTCATTTCCCGCATTTTGCTGCATTATTTATTGGCAAAAGTAAAGTAGAATTCCTTGGGTTTTTCAGGCTGGGTTGATTTGCAAATGGGGCGAGAATTAGCTGAAACAGAAATCATCGTCCAACCTGTCCTTTCGCAACATTCGTTTCCGCTAAAAATAAACTTGCTTACTTACTCCTACATAAAGTGTGGCCTTTTTAACCATGCGAACCCTGGTTTTGCTTCCAAAGTAAAAAACCTTTTTTACATAAATTCGACATGGCGAATTTGGTCAGTGTATGGGTGGCACATTTGAGAATGCTAGCAACAGGTGGCAATTTTGACGTGGAAAGCATCGCAGCATTGGGACAGTCGGTTCACCTGACCTGGGTCAAAGGTGACACAAGAGCACTTGCACATTGCAGCTGAAGAAGAACTTGCTCATACATCAGAGGTGCATGACCCTCGTGTTTTTGGAAACTGTCAGCTGTATACAACAATGAAGCTGTGGGTTGGAATATTCAGGGAATATTCTGTACCATGCACTTTAATATGATCAATGAATTTCAGAAGCATTTTCCTTTGATTGGTGGCATTGAAAACCCCTGCAAAAACGTTGTTTGCCTTAAGCACAACATCTGAGCAAGAATTCAAAACTAGTTTCAATGTACATGTTGCACTTAAAACAAACTTAATTGGCGAACTTTAGACACTGTATCACAAGCTACATGTAGTTTTTAACAACGCTGTCATTTATAACCCTTTATACACCGAATATGGAACTGGCAAAAGTGCCACCACTTATAGTAGCATGACAAATAAGAGAACAAACGTTAACCAATAACACAGAAAACACCAATCTGAAGATTCTATCATCCCAACTACGCCTATGGAATATTTCAAAACAATGTTAGGCCTAAAGCGAATCGGTTACATACGGTAGGGACCACAAACATTTCGATCTTAGATTATTCATCTTAGGCTTAATAGCGAATTTAAAAAGGAGCTTACCTCGGTTTAACGACGCATTTAGTTAAAGTAATCGAAAAGGAAACCATCATGAAATGACAGTAAACAAAAATCAGCAAAGTGAGCAAACTAGCCAACAGCAGCAAATCACCAAAACGGAAGAAGTTGCCAATGTGACCAATACAACACTGGTCAAATTTCCCAACTTTGTACCTTGATGTTAAATGGGACTGTTAGGGTTTGTATGACGTCAAAATTCGAACCAAGTACATTCGCGAAACACGACGTATAGGGACAGCGCATAGAGCACGTCCACATTTTTAGTATTTTCGATTGGCATCTCGTCGTCCTTACTATAAATGAATTACCATCTGTTCAAGGACGTTCAAAGGGCAGGGGATCTAATCAAGACATGTCATTGTATTTTGGACCATTTCTTTGGATTTTATTACTGTACATTTCCCGGGCTGGAAAAACCAAAAGACACTGTGGGGCCAAAATACGTACAATAATACAAAATACGTACAGTAATACATAATATTAATTTGATTTTACTTATAAGCTTATTTAATTTGATGAATTGCCAGAATCTCATCAGTTCTCACTAAAATATTTGGCCAGAAAATTGACCAAAATGTCATCAGTTTTTCAGTGTACAATAACTTTTACACAACTTTTTTAATCAGTTCTTTCCGTATTAACCCTCTAACATCAATGTTGAAAGCACATCATAGGTTGGTGTCACTGCTGGGTCATTTTGGACCCAAACGTTTTGAAAATTCTAAAAATGTGCAATTTTCAAGTTTGCAAACATGTTTTTATGTAAATCACTACATAAATTCGAAAAAAACATTTCATATTTGCATTCACATACTGTATATTGAATGTGAAAGCGATATGAATTGAATGAACCCAAAAACATGTTAAATGTTTGTTAACAAATTTTGTGAAAATAAAAATCGAGTGTTACTGAGGAAAAATGAAGTGCTTAACTTAGACAATTTTCATATACAGTCCTGTATGATGTGCTTTCAATATACTGTACCTGAATGAATGGCTAATCCAATCAATAACTGCATTTAAATTGATAATTTCAATTTGCTGTACGATTTCATTTTGCTATTGGCCTATGATTTATTTCAACTTCTCATTTTTGCATTTTATGAGTGGTCGAAGGACAAAACAGCAATAGTAATCAATGAGATCAGGTATTTCAAATAAAAATTCAAGAATTGAAGCTTGTCATACTTGATTTTCAAAATATTTATGACATGCAATACATGTACATGTACTGTACGTAAAATTCTAACGACAATATTTTTTTATGTAAACAAGTTCAATCACCAAAAAATAACTTCATATGATAATTTCAAAACACACATGTGGGGTCAAAAAGTACCCCACACATTCTGGGGTTAAACTCGAAATTCCAACTGAAATGACGATCTGGACGCCCACTTATTTTGAACACCTCCACCCTTCTCTGGACATCCTTTATGGACGACTTAGCAGAAAACAGTGTCTCGAATTGCAATTGTTCATTTCCCACGCTATTACATGTAGTATTTCCACCTTTTAAGCTGCCTTGTGTTAAATTTTAAAACGGTTCCGCAAGGTCAGTTTCGACGCATTCTCGACCTGTCACCTGTCCACTGACCCCCTCCAGTAAACCCTCCTCCCCAACTGCATGGGTGTCCCCGTATGCTTTCCAATATACTGTTAAAATTTTTCATTTGACTCAATACGAACATGTTTGCAAGAAAAACACATGTGTGTCTATAGCTGCAAATAAACAAATTTTCCACCTTTGTCGAAATACCAGCGATGAATAAAGATCGGATCGAATGCTTTTAGCAGAAAAGACAAAAGTCGAAGACAGGCAACCACGGCATCGACTGATGATCCAATTTAGACATCAATCACACACGAATGGGTTCCTTGTGGAGCTTGCAAATGCAAGGTATAAACGAGCAGAAACTGGCTCACCTTTTAATTGAAAATTCTAAGTGGGCCGATGGCATACCCTACCCAACCCTGCCCAACCCAGCCCAGGAAGAGCTGCCATGCAATGATGCAGGGTGCAAAAAAAATTAATTTTAACAAGAAGTCCTGAGAAAAAACGTCGAAAATATGAGTGCATGCCTGGCCGCTATAAATAAGAAACCGCAGCTGAGTGCTGAAACAAGTTCAAGAATCAGGCCCTGGGTGCCATGGGCCACATTTCGCTCAATTCTTGAGCGAAGTAGGGGAGGGGCCCTCTACCTTTGCACAAAAAAGTCAAAGAAAAATGTTCTCATGCGTGACACCATAACTTGTTTTGGTCAGCATTCTGCTCTGGGGGCACAAGGTGGGGTGGGGGTGGGGACTGAGAAGGTCAAGCAAGGGTTGCAGCTTTTTTGTTCCACTTGAAACAGAAGCGTTTTTTGATGGAAATTGGCAAAGCCGTCGTATTCATTTCCACCTGCACATTGCGTTGGCGTGGTAATTTCAAGCGAGATTAGAGAAATTAAATTGGAAATTAGTTTTTGGGTAGCTCGGACAGAAGCAAAAAGGCCAAGCTGTTTTGAGCTGAAAACAAGTAGAGAAATAGGACTAGTTTTTCACATTTGAACTGTTGCTGTTCTAAGACTCTGCACATGTACGTTTGGCTATTGAGCAAATTCTCATTTCAAAACCATGACAAATTTAAAAGGTTTATTGGTTTTTTGTCTGGGAATTTATCCGGAAATTTTGAACATTGGTTTATTGACATAATTTGCTCAGTCTTTTTCAAGTTCTTATGAAAATGTGAAGTGCTAAATGACGTCAAAGGATACATTTTAAAATGGTTTTGCTCAACGTTTCCAAACAAACACCTTTTCGGTATGTCAACAACGTGTGACAATAAAAAAACTGACATGTTTCCACACATCGTTATGACATGGTGAAAATATTTAAATTAATATCTCGGGTTTCTACGACATGGATTTGGTGTATGCATGTATATGACATGTACTTAAAGTGATTTAAACATGTAAACCATCAAGCATGTGGTGTTAACAAACAGTAATCCTACTTGCATTAATTAACAAGCATGTAACTTCTCTTTTAAGGATTTAAAAAACGTTATAATTTATGAAAAAAATGTGAAAATAGTTCGAGAACATGATACATGGCATGTCATCCGAAGGGCTAACCAATTGCTTCAAAAATCTGAGCATTAACTCAAATCTAGACTTTTTAGAGTGGAAATTTAATATACACTCAAAGAACTGTTTAATGTTTGTTTGGAAAAAAAATACTTTTCAAAATTCTTTAATTAAGTTATTTTTAAAGACGTTTAATGTACATGTACTGCTTATACAAGTACATTTAATCAGACAACATGATGTCATTAAACGAGACTGCGTGTACTTTCACTTTTCATTTTTGGAAAAAAAATACTTTTCAAAAGTACTTTCCATTTTAGGAAAAAAGGAATTTTCAAAATACTTTCATATGCCTTGAAACCTTAATCGAGTTATTTTTGAGGACCTCTAGTGTAATATTTTCCTATCTTGCCGATTGGTCATCCCCATGCTATTCTATCAGCATTTGTCAGGTTTCCTAAAACGCATTGTACCATTATATTAAGTTGCGCAAAGTTGACAATAAAGTCTCTGTGAGAGGAAACGTTTCATTTAAGGTTACAGATTACCTAATAAATGTCGTGCAGGTAGAATACAGTATATCATAATCCATTAAATCTTCAAACGTTTTATAAGTTTCCAAATCACCTGTTTCTTTACCTTAACCAAAAAATCCTTCCCAGTAGGGGATGCTCTGCATAGACCTTCTCATTGTCAAATGACTAATGAAATCCCGACAGAACGGGTGCTGAAATCTTCCACTGAATTTGAAAAAGGGTTCCTTGTTCGAAAACAAGACATTTATGAAACGAGTTTCAGCTGAGCATAAAATTGCTGATATACAGTGAAGTTAAATAGTGTTCTGAATAGTATGGGGTCCAACGTAACCGTTGAAGGTACAAGAAGTTTCGTGTAATGACATCAGATTTTCCCAAAAAAAAACTAGTGTAGGACTCAACCGGAAGGAATGTGTGATGTACGAGGTAAGTCAATCCCTTATGTCTGAGCTAACAGACGTAGGTATTGAGACTTGAATCTAGCAAACCCAAATTTAGGCTCCACGCTCTAGTTATGGCCCTCGCAACGGATGGGGTTGGCGCTCAACCTTAAACCACACACATGCAAACGTGTCAAATAATATTGCTTCATTAAGGTGCCAGAAAAAGCCTAATGGTCTCTTTTTGAAGGTTAGGTTACATTTGCTTTTTCACTTGCTGAGCCAATTATGTAGCCTGGAGTCTATTTATACACAGATGTAAATTCTAATAAAACTAACCACTGATACAGCCGAAACGTCGTGGGTGTCATGAATAAACTTTTAGCATACGATAAATTCAAGCACATCCTGTGACATAAACATGTTAAACAGGTGATTTGTTAAAAGCTTTGCAACAAGAGTTTCTGTGTACTGTATACCGTGGGTTTCTCATAATACAAGTATACTAGAAATATACGTACTCTATAGTGCATGTAATGATGAGAAACATTTTATTGCCATTATTTTTCTATTACTACAATAAAAAATATTTTAATTTAACTATTTTTGGTCAAAAATAGAGTTAATGAGGCAAACAATTTTGAGTCATTAAACGAGTTTCTTTATGAGAAACAAATGAGGCATATAAATGTATACCTCAAATAAGTTTTTCAGAATGCGCTCGTATATGTTATTTTATTTTTCTATTACAGTAGTAAATTACAAGATAATTTAATTTTACCTTTTTGTTTTAATTGTTATCTATAATTAATTTTTGAAAAACGTAAATGAGGTATACTGGATATACTTCATATAACTTTTTCATAATGCTTGTTATTTTCATATTACAAGGTAATTTAATTCATGCATTTTAATTTATGAAACTATTGTAACTATTTGATTTTACAGAACTAAGTTAAACTGTAAATGGCAAGTAAAAAGTTAATTAACGTGATTTCTAAATAACCCTATCTGGGCAAGTAAAGAATTCTTTTTAAATTTATTTGATATGCTTATTTGAAATCACTAACCTCATTTTTAGAAAAATATTTAAATTTGGAATCACTTGGTCCATTTTTTCTAAAAATGACTATCTGCCTTCATGCAATCTTTATGAAAGTCGTGATTCTTTGACCAAGACTTGCCTCATATGTCTTAAAACGTTGAAAACACAACTTAATTACACGTAACCATATCATGTATGTCTTTTTCTCATGTCCACTTTCACGTTTTAACTTTTCTGCAAAGTGATGGTTATGCATTCGCATTACACAACAATTACTTATATGTCATTTTTTTAAATGCATTTAATTTTTAAAGCATTTCTTGCAATTCCTTAAAGCAGATCACGTAGTAAAACCGCATATTGCTGGTTTTGTGATAGAAATAAAATTGAAGATGTGGTTTTGGCAATCCTCTTCCTCGGGATATGCACGTTCCAAATATGAGACAAACAATAAATACGTGCTCTTTATCGGCGAAGCAGTTTGGAATTTGCGGTTAACATATGAAATGAGCATTATTGTAGTGCGGTAAAATGGAAGACTTTAACGTCAAGATGTCTGCCTTAGAAGTTCGGCATAAACAAGAAACACCTAGGGAGCAGACAACTCAAAAGGGCAACACGATCAACGTTTGAGTGACAACTCGGGGTATTTATCAAGTGCTCGTGGCTTCTGACAAGTTCCTTCACTAACGAATAAACAATGTGAATGTGCCATATGCGGAACCTATCCTAAAAATCATGTAACACGATTTATATCCTAGTCAAAACGGTTATTTATCATGGTACAACATGGCCAAGACACCCAAGAGCACGTGGCCAGAAATGGCAAAATTTCTATTGGTATTCGGGCTGTGAGTCTGTTTTGAACTTCAAGTCTTATTGGATGCTTTCGCACTTGAATTTACATGTGAATGAAATTTGCATTTGATGAAACAGCAAGGATTTTGTAATTGTCGACTTTTAATTTAAATGAAACTATCTTTTTGATTATAACATCTTATGTGTCGTGCATAAATGTATACATATAATTACATGTATATATGTTGTAAATATACTGTCAGGATCCAGGGAGCTACTAATATTACGAAATATTTTTTTTATTAAATTCTCGGATAAAATTCATAATGTGTCATGGTTACTTCTCAAAATTTCGCCTACGGGAGTTCAGAAATTATTAATGGTACTAAAAAATGCTGATGTGGAATCTATTTTTCAGTTTTTCTTTAAAGTCATTAAAATTCAGTATTTGTGATTAAATGTTTTTTTTAAAAATAAATTGCCTGCAATATTCCGATTAAGGGAAATACTGTTCGTGTACGCTAAAAATCCATCATTTATGACAGTTTTTTTTCTTCTAAAATTAGGCCTATTAATTATTATCCATAGTTTTTCATATAAATTTTCTAAAATGTGCACAAAATATTGTGTACTTCAACCCTACTTCTCTGCAATGTAGCAGACAACTGTATCTGTATCCTATAGCTGTCCTAATTTCTCCAATTTGCTTGTTTTTTCGTTAGGAGTTCAGTTTCAGTTTCTAGCTGGAGTAGTCAGGGCAGCAGCAAGGACTATTCTGTAGAACAGCAGAAAATTTTATCATGTTTTCATTATACTCTTTTGTACAAGTTGTATAAAAAATGTCCATGAAAGGGAAAAATTGTCAATAGAAGCATCTAACGTAACTTATCGCTCGTAGTAGTATTTTAGAGTAATTTCTTACTCTGGAATATAATGCATGCCAAACTCAATGTACACGTTCAAGTATGTACAATCTCGACATCAAATACACTAGTACATTATACAGTACTGTATCTCTTCAGATGAGCCTCAAGAAAAAACACTAATAGTTCATATTGAAGTCAAGATATAGGAAGTTTATATACTGTACGTGCAATGTTGTCGTTTTTTTATCATTGGTATTTTTCATTACAGTAGCTATATCATATTAACATCATTCATTCATCATATATTCATTGTATAACCGGTATTTCATACAAAAAGAAATTTTACTGAACCTTGCGATAAAGATAGTAAAATCACCGCTATTACAAATACGAGTAATGTACTGAATAACACATGTCATTTCCCAATTTAATTTCAGCATTTTGGATCAAGCGGATAAATGTAATTTTATTTCAGCAAGCCATTTGCTGCACTAAAACAATAAACGCTACATTGTATTTGGCCAATTTGCAAACTTTCGCAGGAGATCTGACTCCCAATAAGGTGACCTCGCCTACAACTATTATCAGCAACTTAAAACAAATTTAACCAAATCAGTGTTTGATTTCGAGCCATGTTGAGCACTGATGACTTAGTAAAAACTGCTTAGACCTTCTAAAAATGATCGTTTACCGGGAATGCCATTGTTTGCCTTACAAATCCACAGCAATTCATGGATGGAGGAGAACCTTTGCCAAGTTTTTTCATCTTCTTCTGCTTCTTTTTCTTTGCTACATACACAACCGCAAATATTGTAACCTCAAAATAAACACTGCTAAAATATATTGGCATCTCCTACAAGCAGTTTCATGTCTCCTTGTCCTGCTCATTTGTTATTTGACTCGTGCCTGCTGTCTGCGTCAACTTGTTGTGCCTAAAATTGCGTCTAGGGAGCCGTGAGTTAACAACAAGCTCACCGCAAACAAATGTACCGATTACGTTAAGGGGCTGCTTTCATACGTTCATCTTAATCTTTCAAATTTAAAACTGCTTAAGCTAGGTTAGCCGTCTTCCGGAAGCACTATTTTACCCTAAGGAAAATGATGGAGGTAAATAAAGATTTTATTTACATTATGGTCATACATGTACGTTCATTGCAAACTGGTCTCGTATACAATGTCTCACAGGTATCAATTATCGATAACAAATCAATCTTTAAAGGGTAGTCATTTTGTCACGGAATCATGTCTATGTCAATATTGACAGCGCATGATTTTGAATTGAATTCAGATTTCCCAGTCCAGATTCGACATGCCATTGAGAGTATTGGGGACGACCATGTGAGATTTGCCATCATTTCCACACCCCCTCTTCCACAAATAATGACAATCAATGACCAAAATTTCGTCGAATGAAGCTAACTGGAATCTACGGAACCTATCACTTACTCTGCATTACACAATGACAAAATGACAAACTCAGAGTCTCATCTGTCTGAATGTGTTTTTGAAAGAGTTTGACAAATGCCACTGAAGCAGTACTGAAGAAATACAGAGAAGTGCCAGAACTCTGGCTAATTTCTTCAAATGGCTGTTGAACTACACCAAAAAATGTTTTGAATGAAGCTAACCAGAATTTACGAAATGACAAACTCAAATTCACATCTGCCTCAATGCGCGTTTGGAAGAGTTTAACAAAGCTAAGGCCACTGAAGCAGTACTGAAGCAGTACAGGACATGTCTTCAGGAAGTACTAACAGCAGCCCAATCCTTACATATATAAGAAGTACCAGAACTGGCTAATTTCTTGCAAATGGATGTTGAGCTTTCAACTTCCATTGGATCATTGGATGTTAAGTTTCATCATCTCACTTCACCACATTTTTTTTCGAATGAAGCTAACCATGCAGCTACGGAATCTATCATTTATCTGCATTAATCAATGACATAATGACAAATTCAGATTCACATCTGCCTCACTGTACTTTTGAAAGTAGTCGACAAAGGCCACGGAAGCGGTAGAGTACATGTCTTCAGGAAGTACTAACAGCAGCCCAATACTTTACAGAGAAGTGCCAGAACTGGCTAATTTCTTACAAATGGATGTTGAGTGGTTTCAAGAAAGCTTCACTTCTGACGCTTGGAAGCAACGTTCTCACCAGCCACCACGCACCAATCACCGCAATTACTTCCAAGAAGTGCGGATTACAGCGAGTTGCCATGGATTTGGCAGAGATGATGCATTCCGCTGTCAAGCTTTGCTGACCAGAAAACCAGAGGGGTTTGCGATTTATCGGAGGGGCATTGGTTACGGTAAATCAAATTCTTCTTCCCCAAAGCCGTGGTTTCACCTCACGTTGATGGCCTGCCCCATGACGGCAACCTGCTCGTCCAATTGACCCCAAATTGCGAGCTCATCGAGGCATCGTCGCCTTTGGAACGTTCAGAAGAGCTTTTAAGTGACAGTTAAAGAAACAGCAGGACCCATTGAAAAAATCTGAAAGGTGGTCCACTTTTTCCCCAGCCGCAATCTTCTCTGAACACGAAACCTGCGTGATATCACTTCTGTCATTCATCGCTTTTTCAGCCAAAGGATCATCAGCAGGAGGAAGTTTGGACAAGAACATGCAGTGGTGGAGGCTGTCGTGAGCCGCATACAAAATGTGACATTTGGGGGAAGGCAAGCGTGCAAAAAATAAGACAGGTAAGGCAGGAGTTTAAAAATGCAACGTGAAAAGCAACGTCAGCTGCTTGCTTATTATTATTAAACTGGCCGGATGAGATCGGCGAGAAGAAGTAGCATCCCACAAAGGAGAGATGGCTATCCTCATTAAGAAAAAAATGTCTTGAAGACGAAAAAAGTCTCGAGGAAAAAAAGTTCCAAAATGAGGGAAGAAGGACGTCGCGATTCCCAAAACCAGACAGGTGTCGGGGTAATGGAGGTGTAATAAACAAGCTTGCATGTGGAAGACTAGCTTGTTTTGGGAAATAAACTTGGTGAGGAATAACGACTCTCTCAAAGAGCTATTCATCGTGAACGAAATGGGGTAAGACATGCAGGAAAACGCCATGTAAAATGCCATTTTTTCTTATTAATTTTATAGTGAAACAGTACAATTGTCTTTACATACATGTATAATTATCACTCTGACCTGCATTGATCTTATTATATAACTTTTGTCAAATAACGCATATAAGTTTATAAATATGAAACATAAATGGCAAGCTTCCTATAAGGTGGATACATTAGCATGGCAAAAGGCTGATCATCTTGATAATCATTTGGATTAAGCGGTATAATTTAGATAATATCGATACAAGTAAAATCGATAGTAGGCATTTTTTTCCAAATCTGGTTGATACATTAGCATGGCAAATGGCTGATCATCATTATAATCATTTGGATTAAGCTGTATAAATTTAGATAATATCGATGCTAGTAAAATCCATATTAGGTATTTTTTTCCAAATCTGGTGTGTGGTCTGTTTCAATTCTGTTTTGATGCAAGCAATTCATCGTGAACTAAATGGGATGAGACATGCAGGAAAACGCAATGCAAATGTCATTTTGTGAAATAGTGAAATAGTGCAATCATCTGTACATACGTGTATAATTAGCACTCTGACCTGCATTGATCTTATTAAGTAACTTTTCGTCAAATAAAGCATGTAAGTTTATAAATTTGAAACATACATGGCAAGCATCCTATAAGTGGATAGCCTACATTAGCATGGCAATCGACTGGTTAAGATAAACGAGTTAATTCTTAATATCGATGCTATTAAAATTCCTATTGAATAATGTTTTCCAAATCAGATGTGAAGTCATCAGGTGTGCATAAATGTTTCGATTCTGTTTGGATGTTCATATAGTAACGTCATATAGTAACATGCAAAAATAGTTCAGTAATTCCCATTTGAGTTTTTAATATTAAATGCATTTTTTATAATTTTTAGATCCATTAGCCGACAAAATGAATAAAAGGCAATGTGATACGAATCCTGCAAAAATAACCTGAAAAACATTGGAAATATTTCACAGAAAAGTTACCAATGTTGTTTCAGGATGAGAAGAAATTTCCGTCTATTG
>JAQGAF010000662.1:0-43937 GCA_034687865.1 Kryphioiulus occultus | reverse complement strand
AATTGGTGTGCGCATCCGCAAATGACTGCCAAAATCGGTTTTTCAGGTTTTACCGTTTTGGTAGCCATATGCACACGCGCACATCAATTAGTAAATTTCAATTACAATTATTTTTTTAGTATCGACACCCCCTAATATAGTACAGACACGTTAAAATGTTTAAAACATCATTAGGTAAATAAAAGTACGAATGGATTGTAGCCAAAAATTTTAACTGGTGACTTCATTTGAAGTTTTTAAAACTGTTTACCGTGCTACCAGGCATGGCATATTTAAAATGCGAAATTACATGTTACCATTCAGTGGGTACCTGTATTGAAACCGGGTCTCTAAAACTCGGTTCCTCTTAATTATGGCGTCTTGGTGGGTCCGCGTCATAAATTCTTGCCGTCTTACGCAGATCGGACGAAGAAAACGTGGGTTCGAACACTTCAAAAATGGGGTGACGAAATCGCCGACTAATGCCCGTGGCCAAAGCCATACCAAATACGCGAAAGTTTTTTTCTTCTTCTTATGAGTCTGATGAATAATTATACCTCGTAAAAATTTTGGGCGGCAGAAACAGCTCGCATTTCTTGTCCGAGTTTTTAAGGCTGACAGGATAACAGCCTTTCCAAAAAAAATATATTCTCCTGTAATAATCGGGCAAGGCCATCTAGCGGCCGTTTCTCAAGTATTAAGTTCTTGGACTCACTCAATGGCATTCCAAAAAAATTATGTAACTTTATCTTGATGACTGACTGACTTTGTCAACTTCTCTGATTTTTTCAGATTTTGAAATAAATTTCCCTGACCACCCTGACCACTTAAAATGCAGAAATTGACATATGCCAATAAGGAATGCTACATTTATGCTTATTATAGCCTGTATCAACAGGCTTTTTCATAAGAAAAGTGCACATTTAGATCAGTTTTCGTGAAATCGGCAATTTCATTACAATTTCTCCACAAAATTGCTCGTCATCTGATGATTTTTGTCTACCAATACCTACTGTAGCTGTGTAAAATGTATGTCCAGGCCATCCCAATTTCCCTACAATTTCAGGTTTTCCAGGTCTGGGTTTCCAATCAAAATTCTCAAGTAGATTTCCATGACATTCCCTGACAAGTTTTCAAGCATTTTCCTGACATTTTACATGAGATTAAAAAAAAAGAAAAATGATGAATTTCACCCCAAATTTTTATAAGAGATTATAACGAATCAATTGGATGATGCAAACTTTCTCAATTTCCTGGACACTTTCACGAATTCCCTGACACCTTCCCGAATTTCCTAACACCTTTTCATTTCTCTGACATTCCCCGACTTTTTCAGAAAGTGGGAACCCTGCAGGTCTAGGAAATCCTGTATAATGCTCCGAATATGGCGTTTTTGCGCCATGGAGTCGAAATTTACTACCTAGGGAAGATTTTGAAGTTGCACTTCAGTCTTTCAACCCAGTGATTAATACCACAAAATTCTATAACACAGTCAGTTAATGTTTCAATTAGTGTCAACACCCCAGGTGTATTTTCTGCTGAAATATTACAATGTTTAAGTTAATGTCATCATAGAATCATAATGTTGTTACTCAACTTTACACTTATCGGTACTCAGCAATTCTCGTGAGTGGTCGATATAGAAAGTTATCACAGTACTATCGAACTTTAAACTCATGCCATAGAATTACAAACTGAATGTCCAAATTAAGCTGACATCAGCTCTCACTACAAATAGTTCGCGATAGTACGATTTTTGCGAACCTCTACCCCCTCCCCTCCATTTTTGGACGTCGTTTATGGACGGTCCCAAAGGGTAGCTCCTTTTCTTTCAGTTTAATACCTAATCCTTTAACCCCCAGTTTGTCCCCTAGGGGCACTTGGTCCGTTACAAATACGCTTGGCGTACCAAAATTAATATCTGACATTACGTCTTAACCCATGGCGTTTTATGAGGCATTGCCACTATAGGGTGCGGAATGGACAGC
Source organism: Kryphioiulus occultus (assembly GCA_034687865.1). Classification (NCBI taxonomy): domain Eukaryota; kingdom Metazoa; phylum Arthropoda; class Diplopoda; order Julida; family Julidae; genus Kryphioiulus; species Kryphioiulus occultus. Next base: position 41,970 of record JAQGAF010000662.1, on the reverse strand, counting down.
AGCCAGAAGACAATGATCAATCCTACTGCAGAGACACTCGTGACTGTTATTTATGACCTTAGCAGGGCAAAAGCACGAGGACAAAAGAGGTGAGGACTCGGACATTCTTCTGGCTGGCACGGGTTAAGAACCCATGTACAGCGAACCAATTTACGAGGTATCAGGCAAGGGCGTCAAAAAGGTATGTCAAGTACGGTGCAAAAAAGGATGCAAAAATCAGAAAGACAAATGACACTCAAGAATTATAATCATCGAGTATGTCGCGGTCAACACGTGCCATCTACTGTAATTATGGAGGTTATTCCCCTAAACATCAGCCGTGTTCTGCAAAGAGCAGAAATTTACACTACATTTATTGTTTTCATGCAGAAAGTAAAGTCAACCTACATAAAGATAGCTTAAATTAAGTCACTTAGATCACGTAGGCGCTGTTTACATGCCCACAGTTTTACCTGGTGGTGAAATGTTGCACGCAAAACACCCAGCTGCATGGACATTTAGTCTTGTAAACACCACGTGACAGATAGACATTTGGTGGTAGACATGTGAGAAAACAGGGTGTCAACTGAAAAGTAATTTCAACCTTCCAATACATACATGTATATTCATTTTTTCCAGTATACCCATTAATTTTTTCAAACGTATTTCTATGAAAATGTCAGAAAATTTTAGAAAAAAACTAGCACAAATGATGGGTTTTAACTCGTATCTTTAGAAAAATGTATATTACAAATGTATTAAAAATTAAGGGAACGCCGTAGGCAATTTAAAAAAAAATACTAGAAATAATGGCTTGTGGGTGTCAGAGGGTGTAATTTGTAGGGCGTATTTCACACAAATGCATCGAAAATAGAAAATTTCCAGTGTCAAAAACAAAAAAAGCAAAAAACATTTCCAGCATATTTCCATGTTTTTTAAGATCGTGGGCAGAAAACCACTTGTTCGTATCAAGTTAAGTCGGTTTAAGGTGTTTACAACACATAGGCGACTTAGAACCAAGTTACTTGGCTTGAATGTCTTGAATGAAACCACCCTTTGCAGTTTCACTAGTCAAGTTATTCAAGGATATGTTTTCATGCATGACTTAAACTAAGATTCTTTTTTTAAGTTAATTGAAGTCTGCAAATAAACGACGTGAATGCCCTAAATAGTAGAAAACTGGAAGTCAGAACTATAACGTCACAACTGGTCAGCAGTAGCTGAAATGCACCAACTCAAAACTATGGATTTGTGACGTCACAAGGGTGAATTGCGTCACCAAAATATGCCAAGCGATTATGTACGATTATTTGGACTCCTAGGGGTAATGTACAGTGTAGTTACCTTGACCTTGCCGAAAGTAACCCCATACGAAACGAAATGCTGAACATGCAGGTTATAAACGTTTCTTTTTCAGTCTTAATATAGGTTTATTGTATTTGCATGTGCCAAATTTGGGCGAACAATAGCCCCTGTATGTATGATATTCCCAAAATATTAAGGAGGTTAACGATTAACGGATTATTAAAAATCTGAGAAATCAATTTTTTTCACACTAGTGCACGCAATGAATTGTAGGACATTAATTCGAGCAGTCGTGGTTAAGCTTGTGGCATAAAGGCGGTATTGCTTAAATTAGTAATAAAGGGTTATACGACGAACTTTACGACTCAGTTCCACATTTTGGCGACCTGAGACGGATATGTAGCCTGTTATTACATGGGAGTGGGTTATTATGATATGTTTGTCACAAGCTTATTTATCCTTCGTGTGAATCATGGTGCTTACAATCCACACCTCTACATAGACAACTTTACTGAACTTTTAATCGCCATTTGCAATAAAATGTATATCCGGTTTCCGTTTGGTCATATTGTCCTCGGCATACATCTAAGGCAAAAATTCCCAAACCATAAAAATTGTCAACAAACTTTGAAGTATTTCAACTAATATACGAATTAGTGGTATCCGATTTTTACTCCCAGAAACATGTTTTCAAGAAACGAAATAGTATTTTCAGGGTTCCCCCATCAACTTTCAATGTTTTTCCAGGTTTTAAAAATAAGTTCAGTGACCACCCTGACCACTGAAAATTCAAAAAATAAGACATATGCAGTGCATAAACTGGAGACAGGACACATCTTCACAATGAAACAGAAATTTGGATTAGTCTTTTTTTTGAAACTGACAATTTCATTATACAGTGCATATAGGCTTCTTTAACAAAATTTCTTGTCACCCTTTACATGTACACTGTATACCAATTTCAAACCCGAGTTGTAATGAACAACAGGACAAATATTTCGCTTGTTTCACATACGGTACATATACGACCAGCAACTTGAAGCAAGAGCATAAGAACAGTACAATAAATAAGCTATCTTAAACAATAAAATACACTATAAATAAATTTAACATCGATTATCATGAAGTAACAATAAACTACCTACAGTGTATGTACACTGTACATGTACAGTATGTGCACCAACTGACTCATAGGCTTACTAAACGAGAAATGGCGTCAATATGCCCAATTAGGGCAACAACAGGGGGTGGGGGGGCTCAGGTGAGTTGGGGGTGGGAATCCTCACCAATACTTATAAGGGTTTCACCGTTCACGTACCAATCCACCTACACCTACATGTACGTACCTATACGTGTACAGTGTATATGTGATCCACCAAATAGACCACTGACACTTGTGCCTTCAGAAACAATCCACCTTAGCCAGTGGTCAAACATGGGAGTTTACTCCCATGAAAACAAAATTCTTTGAGCTTTCCAGCGTCACATTTTATTTTTGAAAAAAACAGCTTTGAAATGGGAGGTTTTTAGTCAACTTTGCCAAACAAATCATGGTTTTTACGAACATTTCTTAAAAAGTACCAGAAAACATGGATTTTAGGAAAATGTTCCTGGAAATGTTTTTTTGGAAATACTAATAACAAAGAGATGATTGAGGGAATTTTTATATAAAAACTGGATCACCAATGCAGCTCTGGACCATCTTGAAAATTACAGAAATATTGATATTACAGAAATTAACTCCTCAGCCGAAACTTGAACAAAAACTGCCAGAAATAACGGATTTTTGGTACATGTACATCTCTCGAAAACGTTTTTCAGAAATATTAATAACAACGGCAACACTGACGACAATTTTAATTTTCTTAACCTAAACCACCACTAATGTACATATTAAGATTAATTTAGAAGCGCAGCAACTAGCAAGCACAAATTGTAGAAAAACTTATCACAAATGCTGAATTTTAGGGGAATGGTGGAATGATTAGCAGTCAAATAATATGTGTGCTGACTTCTCACAATTAAAACGAACAAACACAAAATCCAATTTTGATACTGAAAAATTCCAGGTTTCAATTCAAAATTTCCTGAGTTTTCCAGATTTTCCAGGTTGATTAGCGGGCCAATCATATTTGGGCTGGCTTCTCACAATTATAACGAACAAACACAAAATTTTGAGACTCACAAATTCCAGGTTTCAATTCAAAATATAAATTTATAAAATAAAAATATAAATTATATTTGAATATAAAACTCCTTGAGCTTACCCGGTTTTCCAGGCTGGTAGTCACCATGACAAACAGTCTGACAATTTCAGCAATGGCACTTAAGCTGTGCATTAACTAATGAAACTTCGGGTTAATTAAGTCTAACCCGTAACGCTTCTCACAATGTGCCAATCGCGAACTAGCGATACCCACCTTGACCCCTAACGAATCGAATTCATAAATGGTAATGAAAACAATCGCGAACCTTAGTTAATGAGCGGGGTCACGACCCCTATGGCAGAAATCTGATGTGGCACAACGCCATCTTTCATCATGCATCAACATTTCTGGCATTTCCATTAATTAAGTGGCACGCGTGTCATAGGAGAAGCTGATTGTCAGGGGATGGCTTTTGGGGCCTGAAGGGTTTAGGGGTGACGTTAAGGGGTTAAGGGGAAGAAGGCGCAAGGAGAGGCTCAAGGTCTCCAGAATGCCTGCAATCAACAGGTGCGTGTCCTTCAATCGACCTTGCCCACCATCACTTTCGCCGAAAATTTAAATAATACGACTAAAAGCCAAATGCTATAATATACGATTGGCAATGCATTTATGCATAACTCTCGTCTTCAGATTTATGCTAGGACAGCCCCTGAAGAAAAAAGGGTGGGGACACATGATCGATTTATGTAATATTCTAATGGGGTCTTCATGCACCTCCCTTAATTCCGAAGGGGGTGCAACGCCCGTTAAGTTAACTATTTGGGGAAAAGTTAACGCACCTGAAAATGCCTTTCGAACGCTAAAACAAAAAGGTGTTATTTAATTATCATTATCATAGTAATGTGGAACACCTACAGCCCCGCACGTAGAAAAGCCAGGCAAATACATTACATGTACAATGTAAGGCAAAGGAACTGTCTGTTTTATGGACGCCATATTTGAGTCAAAACAACTTTAGAAGTGCATTTGAACGTCATGGTTAAGTGTTGATTTTAAGAGATCTCGTCTTTTGCTAAATTCAATCTACATCATACATGTACTTTATAGCTAGGAAAGAATAGACTATTGGCTAAAAATGACCTAAAACACTGCACAGGGTGATTATAAGGGCCTGCCCTTATTACAAGTACACGTTTTGGAAAAGGGGCAGAACACGTAAAGTTTTTTATTTCATGTACTGTATTTGGTTCACAGGGAGTATCATGATACCAAATTACCTATCATTGTTTACAGTTAAGCGTAATTTCAAAATAAAATTGAATTCAAGACAGGGTACCCACTAAAATAATCAAGTCGATTTCCCTGACATTCCCTGACATTTTGCTAAGAAATAAGATGGATTTTGTCCTACATTTTTTATAAAAAGATGATGACTAATGAATTTGCCAGATGCAAACTTGGGGGAACCCTGCAAATTAACACTTATTGGCGATTTGATCACATGATACCAGTGGCCATCTTGAGGGTTTTCCTACATGTACATGTACATGTACAGTATGTGGATGCCATTTTCGACTTCATCTGTTGCAGCGTCACCTGCTGGCACTCCCAAAGAACCAAATAATAAACCAAATACATCAAATAAAAAAACTCGAATTCTACCATTTTCCAAAATGTGTTACTTGTAAATCAAAAATTTTTTTAAATTATTTTTTGTAAAGAGGGTAGGACTTGATGACCAGCATGCACACCTGTATATCATGACATATGCATTGCGTGTACAATGCATGCCATACTGGACACGTTCAAAAGATACAGCACCAACGTTCATTTCAAGCCCAGAAATTGCAACACCTGTAGAATGAGCTTGAGCTCATATTTCGAGCCCAATTTCGCCTCGTTTTCGTTTGAAGCCCACCATGTTACCATAAGGTGGCAGCTTTACGGCTGTTCTTTTACATTTGAGATATTTAACTGCCATGAAAATAATTTCCAGACCACTCAAGTCTCCAGTTTCTTCACGAGACAGTGACACCTGGAGGGTTGGTCAGTGTACGTACATGTACATGTAGGTGGCGTGCAAATTGATAAATTAAAAGAAGTTTAATTAAAATGACGTAAAAGACTCAAGAATAAACAACGCACGCAACGTCTAAACAAAAACAATTTGGCTGATCAGTTCAGATTTATTGCACGATATAATCGCCATTAATGGTGCAGTGCAACCTAATTGCGAGTTAATTAATGCAGTTTTGAGCCTACTGATTTAAACGGCGAACTGAAATCAGGCTGCAACAACTTATACAGTATGTAATGAGGACATCAGGTCATTATAACTTAAGCAAAGTCGACAAAAATTTCACTTCCATGGATCGGTTTGAAATTTTGAAATGAAATCAAACTAAATCCTTTCTAAGGTAGTTGCATTTTCCTAACTTTTTAAAAGTAAATAAATTTTCCCGGATTTTTCCAGGCCGTTTCAATTTCCATGACTTTTTCAGGTATTCAACGTTTTCCAGGTATGGGGGAATACCGTACGTTCGCATTGCGAAAGCAAATAGCCAACAACGAGAACTTATTGTTCGTTTCAAACGTTTTCAAATTCACCGCCCCACCCACCTCTCTTTTTTTTGCAAATATCTTGGAAAGTATTATTGTAGCTTTCTTTGATGCTTCGCTGTTTAAGCTCATGTACATGTACATCTTTAGCATGAGTTTAAACAAGGGTTTATTGCAGGGGTTTATTAAATATGAGTTTATTGTAGAAGCCGAGTGATAAACGTTTGGAAATATTTACACTACTTGTTAACAGACGTCAATTTGGAATAATATACAGCATAATCGACAGAATACATCTGAATAAGTAGTAGTGTTATTCGTACTTTTTATTGCTCTAACCATTCCAATATTCATGAAAGCTAACGTAAACAGTCTGTTGAAAAAAAGGATGACTTCGCTATCGACACTTTCTATAAGTTCTCAATAAACACTTATTGCTATTGGCTTGACACGATTTTCTATATACATTGCATATTCTACAGACTATATTTGCATCGATGAGGACCAAGCGTTTTTGTCAATCAAAGACAATCAACTACAACTTTAAAATGGTGTCCAAGCAATTTCACGCCAGCAGTGCAAATATCCCTCGTTTATAAATGAGGTGTAGGTTATGTTTATAGGTCAATGGGAGAAAACAAACTTTCACTCGACGATATTGAATATGCATTCGTATGCACTGACAGGCTGTCATCATCGCATTTCCCAAACCATTTCTTTCAATATTTCAGTAATAAAAGGTCGTCTCGGGTAACGCACGATTTGCAACGGTTCGCCGTTTTTCTTATCAAGGACACGTCATAAACAACATGACGCTATAACGTTTCATAAAAATGCGAACATAATGATGAACATTCATGAATGTTTATACAAACACGAGACTTTTTACCCCATTTATTGTGCAAGGAATGTCGTAACGCATGGGCTGAATATCGATTTTGAGGTTTGCAAAAATTGCATCAAAGATTGTGGTAAACGTCTTTTAATGCCGCATCCCACGTAAGACGTAAGAGACTTACGTCTGTTATAAAATTGCTAAAGTATCAATATCTGTATATTGTAAATCATTTCTTTCTAAATTGCATTGCAATAACCATCCTTACATGCCCGGTTATGATTGCAGATTATACAGGGTTCAACTTCGCTAACTTTGCCCTGACTTTTCCAGGTTTTGAAATAAAATTTCCTGATCACTCTGACCATTGAAAATGCAAAAATATGACATACATGTATGCCAATGTAAGGATTGCTATATACAGGAAATAGAACACAACTTTTCATACGGAAACTGACTTTTGTGAAATTGGCAATTTCCACTCAATTGTACGTCATCCCTTAATTTTTGCTTTAACCAATAACCAGCTAATCCAGGCAGTTCTAATTTCCCGGGCTTTTCTAGGTTTGGTGGTACCCTGTTTTTCTAAACTGCCCTGCAATGATAATCCTTAAGCCATGTCGACACACAACAATAGTTTCCAAGAAACATGGTTTAGGAAACAGATTTCCTCAAAATGTTTCCACATTGTAGCAAGGTAATATGTTTGAGGGAACATTTGAGGCCTGTATGTTTCCTTGCTAAAAATAAAAATGCGGAAACATTTTGAGGAAATACTGTATAACTGTTTCCAGAAACCATGTTTCTAGGAAATATTTTCTGGATGTGCACAAGGCTTTACAATCCAGATTATAATAAAATAATGACTAAAGTATTTTGTATTTTACAATTGCAAATGAATATCAAAATACAAGCGCCATCTATGAAGCATTTTAGGATCTGTCCAGATTTCGTAAGGGGAATTTCTGCCAACTTTTTACCCTGACACGCTTCTTAGGAACGATGCCATTTCATCCGATAAATTAAAGTGCTTTTTAAAATGCCTTTTTAAAAGGTCATTCCATTGTTAGATCAAACTTTTACTGCTTGACCAAAGCACGACCCGTAAGGACCTCCGTGGCTGAAAGTGATGTGTGGCGCCCTTTGGAGACACGAAGGTCCATTGCCTATATCGCGGTGGTCAGTCAGTGTGGCCGTATACTGGCGACGAAGTACCTGAAGGACCTCTTAAGCCTTGAGGAATTCGTGTAATTGGCCGAAAGGACAGTCCAGTCGCCTGTAAAGGCAGAGATGTTACCCAGAAAAAGTTGTCATTTGGTGGCAGATAGCATCGAGTATTACGAGCTGGATAGCGGTCATTTGGGCATTTTGGGGACGCTGGAGCCAGGCCAAATTGCCGTATTGATGCTCGGGAAAAATAGGTGGTCAAGAACAAGCCGTCCCTCGTAGCTGATTGATGATTTGGGCGAGGGGAAGGGGTTCCCCCTGAAGACACTAGCACACGCACTTAAAAACAGCGAGTGGTGCATGGCTACCTGGAACAATCAATTTTACGGTTAAGGGTCCATCAACATTTCCCAGACCTAACGGAAAGCCGTGATTTTTGGGATGGTTTTGGGGCAAAAAACCAACATCAAAACAACAACAATAAACCGAGACACCACTCCGAACACAAATATTTAACCCATATAAGTAATGGAGTGTCGTCGTACGCTAAACGCCCCATATTCTCCGAGCACTTAATTTGCGACATACATTACATGTACGAGTAAGGGTCTTCAAACAGATCCAAGACGACGACCAAGTTTTTCGAGGAATTTGGAAGTCAGGGAATATACATGTAGGGTAATCGTTAAGTCCTACCCTGATTAGAAAAATGAATTTAAATAAAACGTCAGAGTTGCAAGAACCACATTTTACAAAAAGGTAATATTTCATTTACTTTGTTACAGGGAGCCGCTGGAATCAAAAATGACGTCTATGCAGGGACAGGGTTCCCTATACTGCACATTTCACTCCATAAACGACTCAAGTGGTACGAGTAATTAAATTGCATAAATACATGAAACCAGAGGCCATCTTGAGGATTTTCCTACACGCAGCCTGCCGACACTATCTGTGTACCAAACACATGAAGAGCTCTTCTACCTTTTTCAAAAATGTGTTCCCAACAATATTACTGGGATACATTTGTAATATACAAGGTAATATTCCCAACAATATTCGATAATAAATGGACAAGTCGTAGCACGTTGATGAAAATTGACGGTGGTTTGGCAAGGGGAATGGTTGAAAGCTTGCCCTGCCTAGTTTCATTATTTTCTTATAACCCCCAACTTTCGCCACATGCCCTATCTCCCTTCCCCTTCGCTTTCTGGATCGGTCATGGACTTTTGTCAGGATCCACGCCCCTAGGTCAATGAAAAATGGCGAAAGCAGATGACGAAAAACCTTCCTTATCTGAATGAGCACCTTAAATGGCTAGGGTACTCCACTCCTACCTGGGTCAGGTAAATGGCACCGACAACACCACCACCAAATTTTACAAACAAAATAATGGCATTAGCCGATAAAGACGGATGGCTCTCTTAGTTGTCTGCACGAAAAACACCATAACAATACACAAATGCATGTGTCTTGTTTCCTAATTGCAGTTTTCATTTTTGAGTAATTTCAGGTCACCATCTATGCTCGCCTCTAAATTTTCCCCACTTGGTTTTAAAATCATCATTTAGAAACTACCTAAGGTTTATTTATGATGTTAACAAGTGCTTATTACGTCAGTGGTTAAACTTACAGGCAATGGGGCAATGCCATAACAAAATTCCCTTAGAGTTTCTGAAATATCCCACCAGATGGCGTAGCATACCATGGAGGTGAAATGTCACAGCAATTTTTCTACCTAATAAACAGACCTGCTATACAAGACTGTTTATTACATCAGGCACTTTTGCAAAACGACCAGTTAGAGAAGCTCATAAATCGTGCAATTATAAACAGTATTTAAAACACTTATTGTTTCGAAATGTTTTCAATTTTTTCTACATGAACATAACCCATCAAACAACAATTCCACCTTGTATTTGGCGGGAGTATCTCAAACTGGTTTACCCTGAAGGTACAATTGTGTCGATGCGGGAGGGTGCGCCACCTGTCCATTATTTTTCAAAGTATACAACCAGACTGTATAAACAGTGGTACAATTTCTGTTGTACAGGTGTACACTTAACGTCCGATACGCGTGGCTGCATACTTTTGTTAACATCATTTGGCACATAAATACAGTGCATAATGAATTCTCAAGTGAGCGGATTGTAAGCTTTTCAATAATTACGTTGTTCAACGAGTAATCTGCAACATATGTTCAAAAAATAAAATGAAGCTCACGCTAATTCTGCAACAATTGATGCCAAGCGCATTACCAAATAGCCCAATGATCACCAGCAATGATACAAATGAAGAAAATTATTAAATATTCTTATAATAAACATGTATATGCATTAAAATTAAGGCACGACGTTTCGCCCAGTGAAGGGCTTCTTCAGGTGCAACTGTATAACATTGAAATAAAATCGAAAACTAAAATAAGTGTGGGTCAGCAAATCCCACGCGACGATGTCTATTCATGTATATGTATTACTGTAAACATTGACTACTGTTTAAGCAACAGCATTAATCAAAAACAGGCTCATTTTGCTGCCCATAAGAATTTTCTGATAATGCAATCAAATATTATTTGCAAAAGAAACTCGGGAAAAACAATATTGTTGTGTAAATAGTAACATTTATAAATCAACATGCTCGCATAACTTCAGTGATCATTTAAGATGAAAAGTTCCAGTGGGCTGAAATCAAATTCTAAAAAAATGGCGGCAAACAAGTTGAGATAAAGTTTTTCAAGTAATCATTTAGATGGCGCTACCAGTCAACTTTGCTTTTTCAAACACTTGAGTTGTCCAGCATAGCCAGTGGTTTGAATTTGCATGCACTGTATACAGTATTATGAATTGACAAATTCAGTTTGGACTCATTATTTGAATGTTATCATAAATATAAATTAAATGCATTTTTATAAAATAAATCCAGCTTAATTCATTACATTGCTAAATGTATGGCCAGCGTCGTTAAAATGCAATTCAGTGTATGCCATGATATATTTCAATTATTTTAATTGCCAAATGCATTCAACTATTTTAACTGACAGTAAATACATATGTTATAATTCATTCCTGCTGTCATTTGTTTAAAAAAAAATCCCGAATTATGGAGAAGCTATTGTAAATACAAAAGCACCCATTTCAGCTGTACCAATTCATCGTCCATTAAAACGTAAAAATTATGCTATGGTGGCTGGATCTAACATCATTTAAAGAATTTAACACTGGACTTCAATATTTTGTTTATAGTTTGATCTATATTTGGAATTTGTGCAATTTGGACAATTATTCACATTGCAATTTGTGAATGTTGTTTTCATATTTTAGGATTATTGTCGTTTGCAAAGTCTGAGTATATGACAGACATTTTTCTAAATACTGTACAAGTATGATAAGTATTTCAATTGGTTCTTCAGATCACTCAGCTAATTTTTATCTCGATAATTCTGGATATATGCCTTAATTTTCGGACTAATGGAGCAGTGACTATGTGGTTGTAGCTGGTAAATTACAGGTATCTCATATGGCAGTATCTCACTGGTACATACCAGTGGAGTAAAACTGAATAAACCCAAAAGCAGTCAAATAATCGTAACAATCGTAACAATTGATAATAATCGTAACAATAAGGAATAGAAACTAATTTACCAGATGTCTAATTTACAAGATGTCTAGTCAGTAATTTACCATTTGCTTATAAAAATATGAAAAAATATTTTCAAGATCGTATAAGGCACTTTGAAGGTACAGTAGAAGGTACATTGAAATGCATTGTTTATAAAATTCAAATATAATTATGTATAAAAAAGAAGCCGCTCTGCACGTTGGACTTCCTAGGTCCAATTTTTCTTCAGAATAATGGCGAAATACAAAGCGAATAAAGATTTCAATTACGTAAGCAAAAAGCTACTCCTTTTTATCGAGATAAGAAATCCCCTTTTCATGAATATTGAAAAAAAAACGAATTCGTTCATTTGACATCCAAAAAACCTCGCCGCAGCTCTATAAAATCTTTCTGAAAAATCAAAAGAAAACGAGTTTGAGAAGCAGGAAGTTAACTTTTACAAACTTTGTTATAAAATCAGAGTTTATACGACTGCTGAAAACCGTTTTCATTATGAAAGCATCGCATTATCAAAAGCCTTTGTATGAGGGTCACACGATAAACAAAACAGCTTAAAAAGCAGTTACTACATTGCCAACAGAATTAAGGTCTTAATAAAAGTCAAAAATTAAACTGACATCTAATTATACGCATTGAAAAAAGAAGGAACAGCTTGCATCTTCCAGGGTAACTGGCTGAATCTTCAATTAAATTTCCCTGACTTTTCCAGGTTTTCCAGACACTTTTTTGAAAATTTCCAGAGAATTTGAAACAAACACTTTTTTACGAAATGTTTGAATCACAATAAACGATGGATTTTTAGCGTATTAATATTAATATACGCATAATATTGGTAATGGAAATATTAATAACGATGTGAATACTACAAGTTGTATTTGTTAAAACCACAAGATCTGAAACACTGCATAGTAATATTGATGGAAACACTGTAGGTATGACAAATTTGATCAATATAAAAATTTGATTAGTAGTCAACTACCGTATTTATCTTTTATGAGCGTCGTGGGCGAAATTCAAGAACAAATTATCAGAAATAATGTATTTTGTGGTGCATTTCACTGGATTTGTACATAAATATTAGGACATTAAGGACGATGTAAACGCTGGAGGCGAAATTTTAGAAAAAAGTAGTTTACAAATAGTTTTTCTATTGCTTATATGATAGACATACCAATCAAAATCATTGGGTCACAACTCATTTCCAGACTTTTCTTTGAATCCCCTGATTTTCCCAGACCAAATCAATTTCCCTGGCTTCTCCAGGTTTTCCAGAGGGCCAGTTACCCACATCTCCCAATCGTAAATGAGTTGGATTCGAAGAACACAGTGGAAGAACAAGCCGTTAAGGTCAAGTAACGTTACACCAACAAACTTCTGGAAAGGTTAAGTGTTTCATACTCCAGATCCTACGGCTCCAGATATTAAGCTATCCATTGTTGTGTTGCCATTCTTTTACAGTCGTGAACAGTAGAGATTAAACAAATTCTCGCTAATCTTACGTTCTATCTCAAGTATCTTAAAGAGTTATTTCCATAGGAGTGCTTTTTGTGTTCAATGTCTTGAAGTGTTTCGAAGAAAAGCATTTGGTCTGCACACGATATCATCAAAACTACATAAGTTGGCATCGGCGCCTCTGTCGGTCCAACTTATAACTCGTCGACAAGATAATGAATCTGCAATCAGTAAAAACCCCATCGATGGAACACAATTTGAAAGTTATAACTACTGTTGACATTTCTCACAACGAGGAGATAGACGAGCACAGCCTCTGGCAAGATGCTAGTTTGGCCAATAATAAAATTAATACACCTCACAGCGTCATTTGATAACGATATAATGATTCCCAAACAAGAGAAGCCAATGACCTACGCCGCCAGCCTGAGACTGGACTCTGAAGGTAATGTAATGGAGAAGGAAGGGCACGATGGGTCAAGCTGGTACCTGCTTGCCTTCTCCATATCCGGTCCACCTTGCCCAGGGCATCGTTGTTTAGGACCAATACAGGCACCCAGCCATACAATCAGGACCAAATTATGCCTCACGTTAACTTATTCTTCATATCAAAATCAAACATTAAAAAAACCGCACTTGAATGGCAAGAAAGCAGAGCCACCTCGTGTTATTTTAACCCTAGAAAATCAGTTTTTTTTAACTCATGTGTGTGTTTTGAATTTACAATGTTTTAGCGGGGTGTCTACTGGATCTAGTATTGCAAATTCCATGACTTTTCATTACTTTTCCATGGCAGGGTTCCCTCTCAAATTGTCAAGTCGATTTCCCTGACATTCCCTGAAAACTAATCCCAATTATTTATAAAAGATGATGGTTAATGAATTGCCTGATGTAAACAATCTCAATTTCTCTGACATTTTCTCGAATTTGCACGAATTCCCTGGCATTCTCTGAAACTTTCAATTCCCTGAAAGTGAGAACACTGCCTTTCATGACTTTGCCATGACTTCCATGATCGGAAGACACCCTGTTTAGGTATATGATTTTGCTTGGCATTCTCTGAAACTTTCAATTCCCTGAAAGTGAGAACACTGCCTTTCATGACTTTGCCATGGCTTCCATGATCGGAAGACACCCTGTTTAGGTGTATAATCTTGCTTGACTTTCATCAGAAAAACTCAGTTTATAGTCCCTCGAAACATTGCAATTAAAAACTTTTGTCCAAAAAAAAAACTAAACCTTCTGGGGAATATAATGACCCCACAGTGATGTTAACGTACATGTATGTCTAAAACATTTTGAAAATTAAACATAACACGCCTCAATTCTTGTTTCTATATGTATATTTTCAATACCATTACAATATCAAATTATCATTAGTGAAATTCAATGTTTTATTGTGTTGATTCAATTCATATTGCATTTACATTCAATATGATTTAGCAAAAAACACGTTGAAATGTTTTTGCTAATTTCTGTAGTGATTTACATTAAAACATTTGCTTGCATAGTTGAAAATTACATATTTCGATTTTTTTAAAAATTGGGCTGCAAAATGACCCCACAGTGAGACCAAAGTTAAATTCTAAACAGTGATGTTAGATGGTTAAAATACGAGCGTGCTCCTGACCCAACCGTCTTGGATTTCAAGGGTAGATGCTGCACCAACACTGAATACTGACAGAGAGATCAATAATAACATTCTTCCGAAAACGCGTTACCTACATTCGGTATGGCCGTCGGTAAATCGGGAATTCACGCTAAATAAACATTTTAGAGCGTTTAAAACCGCAGCATTGAAAATCTCCAGTTTGGGCTGAAGTGTTCGATGCATATTTGAAAGCAAATCCATCTAGGAAATGAGGAAATGCCAGTTTTAAAACGAAATTTTTATGCAGACGTCCACTTTAAAAGCATTTGCTTACGATCGTGAACTTTGCCACCTTTGCAGGCTGGCTGGTATGCGTGATCCTATTGTTATGGTAAATAAACCTCATGTTTGTAGTCAAAAATCTCATGAAGCTCAACTCGAATCATCGAATGTAGCCATATACAGAAAAACTTAAAAAGTAACAGGTAAAAGCATTTGCTTCGTCCACAACCTGCATGCAGTTCGCTTTAACTACCCTATACCCCAGCTTCCCAAACGTTTTCCTTCATTACCAAAAAACACATCAGAAAGTCCTTAATACACCAAAGATTCATTAGTAAAAATCATTTAATATACTAATAACTATTCTGTTAAATTTTTTAGTATACCGGTAAACACTCACTGATCACTTTCTTGAGGGACATGGTTCCCACTCAAATTCTCTAGTCGATTTCCTAACATTTCCCTGACAACTTTTCAGTCATTTTTCAGACATTTCACATGAGATTTTCTTTAAACATAACAAAAATGATGGATTTTAAAAAAATGAGAAAAATGGTGTATTTTATTCCCTGGCATTTTCAGGAAGTTTCATGACTCACTGACACCTTTTCATTTCTATGACTCCACTTCTCATTAAATTTACAGTTATTTTAATGTGTATTCCGAGGTGAATAGTTACCCGAAGAAAAACCGCTTTTACCCAATTTTGGGTAATTTACCCGAGTTTGGGTAGCAGGGATACTATACAATAGCAGTACTGTATACACCATGCAAAAGTAAAAGTCATCTCTAGCTGACCACCTTTACCAAGACAACTTAATAAAACTAAAAACTTTTTAACAAATTCTACATTTTTCTTTATGAAAAAAGCAGAATGTATATTTTAACGTAAAATTTAACGATCTTACAAATATTAAAAGTTGAAAGTTGTTTCTGAAAAAGTGTTCCAGAGATGATTTTTGATATGGATGGTTTACTTAAGCATTAATATTGTGCGTTGATTGCTTACAACTATTCAGAATAACAGATTATTTGCTCAGAATTAATTATCCTTATCATAACGTAACTGAACATGGGGAAGTAGGCAAAGTTGCACATTCCTTTCCTGTCGGCAGCCTCATATAAAACTGCATAAAAAACCAAAACAACACTTAGTTTCAAGTAAGTTCCAATTTCTTTTTTTGCACAAATCTCTTCATCAACAGTGAAAATTTCGCCTTTGAGCTCGTCTCCATCATTCGTTAGCAAAATTCAACTGGGCGAACTCATTATCTTAAAAAGTTGTCAAGGCAAGCGACTGTAGGGGCCAATGACCCAATGTAGACAGCGTTGTTTTGTTTATGTTTAACATTGCGTTTTGTTTAACTATAAACATATGTTAAGCAGCTCACCGCAGGGAGACAAAATCCCGTAAATAAGGATTAATTCACGTCATTCTCCAAAATGCACAATCCAGTAAAAGATATTGTGGCAGCTCATTACCTTTTATTCAAGACTGATGGTCGTGATTTATATCGAAAAAAATAACCGCGAATTTCCATTCAGAAGAAGTATTTACGAGTATGTGAGCGGATTAGAAAGTCACGAAAATTACTTTTTTTTGCTCATTGTTTACAAAAATGATCTTGACCATTAAATCTTACCTCTGTATTATCAGACGTAAGGGATTAGAATGATCCTCTGTTCTTCAAAATTAATTACAGTATGGTATTCGATACAATACAATACGACGTATGCTCTTAAAACATAGTAATCACAGCAACTCATTATAACCTATAACTATTCAGAAATTATTGTGAAAGAATAAGCAAATTAATTTCATTGATGAACTATATCATGCATGAGTAAAAACACTCTATAGCATCCTCATGGTTAAGATTTCCAGTACTATTTACTGTATGCATATAAGGATGATTCCTGAAGGATTTTATTTTGTATTATTGATGTAAAACGCATGTATTTAAAACATAGAAAACATACAAAAAACTTCTTATAACGTATAACCATTCAGAAATTATTGTAAACGAATAAGCAAATTAATTTCGTTGATGGGCTATAGCATGCATGATTTAAAAACGTTTTATTGCATTCTCATGCTTATTTCCAGTACCATTTACATGTAAAAGTATACACTGTATGCATACAAGGCTTATTTCTGAAGGACTTTATTTTGTATAATGGAATGTTTACTTGTATTAACTTGATTTTTTTTTCCAATTTTGTGTTAATTTTATTAGCATCAAACAAGGAGATTTTTAACAAACCAAAGATTCAACACTCAAACCATCTATACAGTATTAATGAATGTAAGGCTGATTCCTAAAGGACTTTCTTTTGACTCATTGTATGTTTACTTGTATTGACTCGATTTTTTTTTAAATTTTCTATTAATTTTATTATCAACAAACAAGGAGATCTTAACTAATCAAAGACCGCCGCCATGGAAGTCCAGCATACAAAATGTGCAAACTCGTTTTCGAAGGATTATAGCTGGTCGATTAAAATCCATAAAATATCGAATTACGTAATGACTACAAGTTCGGTGGAAGATAAGAAATATAAAATTTTAATGAAATAATTCTGGAAACCCGTCATGCTTGGTAGTATCTTTTCAAAGTGGTTTCGTTCTCCACCCCGAGTCGGTTAGCATTGACTTCCTATTTATCAGCAGTAAAGTGCATAATAAAAATAATTAATTGCACTAGGCCACAAGCCGCATCCAGAGGGCGCCACGGTGCATGAAATTCCCATATTTTTTGGGGGCGCAGGAAGCACGCGTTTAACTTATTAAAAATCTCCGTGACAAACTGCTAGTGTTTATCACTTTGGCGTGATAAAACCCGCGTTAAAAGAATTTACCTCCAGCGTCAGAAAATAAATCAACGATATATGTAAATAATATGCAAATTTTCCAAAATTTTAAGCCTCCAATAACGCCGGAAATGCTGCATGGTGATCTCTTGGGAGGGAAAATTTAGTATGCTAAGGAAGCTTCTTATTTCTTTATCGAGGCTTGTTTTTACATGTATCTGTATATTTTCCCGTATTCTTTCAAGAAGTAGATGGAAGTAAAGAAAGAATTCAAGACTCATGGCGACTACAAATTTATGAAAACGAAATTCCCTTATTTTTCCTTGTTCAAAAACTATACTTTAATGATTAAATGTGTGCCACAATTATTTTAAAAGAATATTTGGTAATTATTGTAAGGAAATTTGTGAGCCAGAATTATGTGAGAAGCTATCTCACAGGGTAGGTGTATTTAACATTAAACTCAATATAAACTCAATTCAAATTTAACATTACCAAACAAACTTATCCCTATACTTCAGTTTGCGAACATTTCTTTGAAAAACTACAGTATATCAGAAATAGTGGATTTTTGAAAGGTATATTTTCCTTGAAATGTAATAATAATAATAATAATAATAATAATAATGAAAGAAATTGAGGGATTTTTTTGTGAAAACTAGATCCGCAATTATACAGTTTTAGCTAATTTTGAAAATTTCAGAACTATTAATATTGACAGAAAATAGCTCCATAGACGAAATCTGAATAAATAATTACCAGAAATGACGGAATTAAGGTGTAATTTCTCGAAAACGTTTTTCAGGAAAATTGAAACTAAATCAGCAATAATGCATAAAGTGGATTATTTTAGGAGCGCCGCAGGCAAAGTTTTTAGAGAAACGTAATCACATATGTTAATTTTTGGGAAATGGTAGAATATAAAATCTGGCCAAAAATTTTTGTGCTTATTTCTCAAAATTACAATGAACAAACATAAAACAGAAGTTAGATAGTGAAAAATGTCAGGTGTCAATTCAAAATTCCCTGAGTTTTTTAGATTTTCCAGGTTGAATATAAAATTTCCTGAGGTTTCCAGGTTTACCAGGTTGAATGTCAAATTCCCTGAGGTTTCCAGGTTGAATATAAAATTCTTTGAGATTTCCAATTTGAATATAAAATTCCGTTATGTTTCCAGGTTTTCTAGGTTGGTAGTCACCATGATAGCATTTTCACATTGGAAAGTCTCTCAAAAGGTGGGCTTAAGCAATGTAAGATGTCAAGTATTACTATTTCATGGATTTACTGGAGGTAAAGTGAAGGCTAGAGTTCACAAAATAAAGAGAAACTGCAAAAAAGTCTCCCATTCCCTATCACTTAAACCAATTTTAGAGTTCTCCCAGCCCCTGAATTTCTCGTTATAAAGCACTGGTTAGCATCCCAGTTTTTTCCCTTTGCCCCCATCACTTTATGTATCCTGAGGCATAGCAAGATGACGTAAACTTTTTCCAAAAGTTCACTTTCACTTCCTGGTTACCAGATTTGCCCTGTTTCAATAGCATCACTCAGGAATGCGCTATAACGTGTTCAACATTGCAAAAGCAAAGTTCAGAAATTTAGCTCCAGGGCTCGAGTTTTCAAGAACATTACGATTTTCAAACAATCGTTGCATTGGACTCCGCCTATGCAACCCTTTATTACCAACAAACGATGCAAAAAATGCAATAAATCAATTTCGAGATGGACACAGCTTGCTATCGTGAAATTGGCGCATCATCGCAATTTCAAATGCGTTTTGGTAGGGAATAATAATCGGAAATTGATTATCATTTATTATCCAGTTTAGACCCAGTTTTTTATGTTATACCTGCGTTTTGGCTTTAAACGAACACTTAACAATCCGGTCTTTACATGTCATATCATTTGCATGGCGGAGAAAGTAAGCCCCATTTATTTACTGACAGGGAATCATGGCACCATTTAACGTTATGATAAAGTGGTTTTACTCAGGATTTGAGAATACAGTAGAAAAATTGCTGTGAAAACAAATGTCGACTAGCACTGACACAAATCAAATAACGTGAAAAAAATTAAAATAAAAAAACATCGAAAGATATTTATCTCAACTAATTTTTCGTTAATTTTTGATATATGCATCTCTGGCAAAAAAGTGACCACCCAAAAAGGAATTTCCATAATTCCCATCTCGAGTTATTCATTTTAATAAGCATAATAACGAAGCATGTCTATTTCACGAAATCCATGCACATGAAGAGGGTTTTGGAAGGTATTTTACAAAAATATATTTCTCACAAGACATTCAAAATCAAATACATGTAATGTGAAAAAAAAGCGAAAGTTATTAATCTCATCTAATTTTTCGTTAATTTTGATTTATGCATCCTTGTTAAAAGAAGTGTCCACCCAAAAAGGAATACCCATAATTTCCATTTCGAGTTATTCATTTTAATTTGCATAATCTTGAAACATGTCTACGATCACGAAATATATGCATCTGAAATAGTTTGTTTAAAGATAATTTTCAAACATATTTATGACAAAGTATTACTCCAATAATTATCTCATCGAGGGAAGGAAAAATTACTCCATGTTTTATGCTTACACGGTAGTAACTGATCCTTCTCTAGCCAAAAAAATATTTCGCTGAAATACTATTATTGGAATAATGCTTTGTAAGGTATTTATTTTTGTAAAATACCTGTAAACAAGGCATTTCAGAAATTTCATTTTTTGTTTCTGTTTCCATATTTTTTAAAGTGAAGTGCATGGAATTTTATAAGTTAATGCAATGATACACTAGCATTTCGATGCTAAATTATCATTGGTATATTCTAAATAAATATGGTAGATTAAACCAAGGAAATCTGAATTTTGTGTTATCATTCGGACACGTTTTGTACACGAATTCTTTTTATTTAAAAAAAAGTACTTTTACTGTTATTGTTTTTTTTTGTTCGAGCTTTCATACTTTTGTCCCAATTCTGCTTGACCAAAATCTTAAACCTGTACACTTACTACAGTGTACAGTGTGCGTTGGTGCAGAAATAACATTTGTAGGCCAATATGCAAAATGCAAAGGTTAATAGGCAAATGGGCGGTTACATAATAAATTAGTAAATCACTATTTTGCGGTTTGTAGTTCTGTTTGACATCAGCCTGAAAATCAACTATGACGTTCACTACTTATTCAATAAACTTACTATATACCATAAGTTATTTAAATCGACAATTCTCGTTTTTTCTACCATGCAGCAAATAATTATTACCCGAGCCTTATACTAACACAGAGGCACACAGAAATACCAAAGTTTAACCCCAATCGATAATGAAGCGTTTACAATTTTAAAATGCGGTCGTTTTCAGATGCTTTTCTTGTGTTTGCAACCCCCTTTCATGGCTGCACTCTCTTAATTGAAAATATACCGTGTCATGTAACAACAATGTTAAACCCACGTTCTCTAATAATACTTATTTCAACAATTAATCATGATGTATCGTGTTGCCGACCCTGAACCTTAGAAGTGAACTTATAAAAGGCTTTTTAACGACCAATTTACTTACACTGAACAAGGATCAGCTTTATGTATTTTTGTAAAAAAAAGCGTTTGGTCATAAAAAGGGATTCTAAGTAGAATTATAAAAGGTATATTATAGGTAATAATTATACGTGAAGCAAACTCTTATTCAAATGTCTATCAATATAGGAGAGGGAGAAAACCAGGGATTTATCCGATATAATAACCTATACTGGCTCGCTCAAATTCAACTAGCAGTTTAAATGAAAATCATAATGTAACCAACATAAAAGTAAAGGAATTTTCCACTATAGTTGGATGTGCAAGCAAAGGAAATTCTACACAGTTCCCAGAGATTCAATTATTAACTTCCCTGACCACCCTGAGCACTGAAAATTCGAAAATATGACTTCTGCCAATTTATAAGGAATGCTTCATTTATTGCCTGTTACATCTAAACAGCAAATAGACCACAACGTTTCACTCGGAAACAGCAAAATTAGATAAGCATTTTTGTGAAATTGGCAATTTTATTACATTTTCCTGGAAATTGCTCATCATCCCTTTGATTTTTGTGTTAGCCAATAATTAGCTATGTAAAATGAATTAATAATTCGTTGAATTTCCCTGACATTTTCAAAGTAAATCAATTTTCCCTGACTGTTATAGGTTTTCCAGGTATCGGGAACCCCATTCCAATATGAATAGTTTGCTCTTACCACGAATGCAATCCTCAACTTTTCAGAGGACATTTCTTTGCAGACGAGAAATTGTTTTTGCAGTGCTGGACACTCGTATTGTATATCTACAATGAGAAAAGTTTGAAATTACACGTCTGAATAAATCCCACAAAAAAGCAATAAAGAAATGACATTTTGGAATCAAAGACAAAATTTGGGGGAAAAAGGAACAATCTGAAAAATCTGATATATTCAACCGCTAAATTTTGAATCACTTGGTCATACTTGAAGTTAAGTTATTCTCGAAATGCTAAAACTATCTTTTCTTGAAATAAAAATTCGTAACGTGATAGGGGTTTGTCCTCCCAACAAGATACAATGCATGTGATTGCAATCCAACTTATGGGAACAGAGTCAGCTTTAATTATGTTAACGATGCTAGCAGGAAAATGAGATATCCGTATCACAATTGATACTTGAATATTAATCAAATCGTGGGAATTGCCGTTAGTTATCATGAGCAAAAACGTTATCGTGGTAAATTGCGAAGTAAATTTCGGCGAATAAGACATCACAAAAGAATGCATATAATTATATATGCATAACAAATAATTTAAAAATAAAATGCAACTTCATTTAAATCAAACGAAAACATGGTCAACTCCCATTTGCAGCTTTCTGCATGCTGGACGTAAATTAGCATAATGTATTTTCCCATTTAAATTGGGCTTACACATGCACAGGCTAATAAGGCTTCAGAAATAAATATTTCGATTCGTGCAAAAATTGCACTAAAATTCAAAAGTTACATGTACAGATCATATCGTGAAAAAAACATATCAATAAGGAAGTACAACAACATGTTGCGTTATATAAAATAATAAAAAATGGTGAAAATAAAAAACAATTAAGTGATAGGTAGATGAATTAACATGGAGGATGTACTTCCTGACATGACAAAATCGTGCTTTGTGTCTTTGCTCTAATTATAGCTCGTTGGAGCGAGTTTGGAGGTGCAGGGGGCCTACCATATAATCAACAGGTAGGTAACGTGGACATGTACTGTTGGGAAAACCATCACCCAGATGGGTAAATTTAAAGAAGTTGTATTAAGATTACAAATCCTACTCTAAAAAACCCAACTGATGACGACTCATCATGTATGTATCAGGCTCGCTTCAAAAGCTATAATTGGTCAACCGTCATCAAAAGATTAGCATACTAAAAGGGTCTAGTTTCATTGATTTCAGTCATTCAACTCCTGATTTATTCGTCCATAATGTTTTAACAAGAAGGTTTTATCATTGGGCTTTCATGATAATATGAATACATTAAAGTTTTTTGCATAACAAGTACTTTCCCTTAAAGCGTTATCGACTGACAATAATAGTCATCGACTTTCACTGATACTTGAATTATAAATAAAAGTTTGTGATTTTTTTGACACGATATTCATCTGTATATTGTTCAAATTCATGATATAATGTAAAATGGACATTGTTAATTCTTAACACAGGGTTCCCCCATGGTTCAACTTCCTTGACTTTTCCAAGTTTTAAAATAAAGTTTTAAAATTGCTTATTAAATAACAACAGGAGACAGCGACACATTTTCATAAGTAAACAGCAAATTTAGATCAGCTGTTTTATATTTACAGTTTCCTTATTAATTTGTTGCTTGTCATGTGAAGAGTATTATAGATTTGCTGAATCTCCCTGGCTATTCGAAGACATTTTCAGGCCTTTCCGATTTCCCTGATAATTCCAGGTTGAATGTGTAACATATGATTATACACATAGACACCAATTAAAAATGCAACATGAATTTCCAATCGTATTATTTTTTTCTCTCCAAAGGTATATGACATCTTCGATGTGTTGAAAAACATACCTTAGAGTATGGTTGAACTAACGTAAATTTGCCAAATTCGCTACTAGTCACTAATGTTAAGACAAACATTATAATACTGTGGCTGGATACACAAGGTGAAGTTTAATGGCGATGCAACCTTAATAATTTCGTTTTGATATAATTACGTATGTTTGCAGATCTGCGAAATGCAAGGCACATTTTATATGCTTGCCCATAATGAAAATTATTTTATATTCACTCTAGCATTAGCGTTTTAATGAACCCCTATTACGACCTGGTCTGCGGAATTTATCGCGTAACTACCCCCTTCCTGGCACATAATTATCTATCTTCTCTCTATACAAGACGAATTAATAAGCCTATCTAAAATTCAAGTGCACGGGGAGGAAAAAGGCATATTTTGGGATTCACGCCACCATCTGTGTGCTTCTTAAAAATTATAATCAAAAGGAAATAAAATTCAGGAAGCAGTGAAAATACACACATCGCAGCAACTGCGTGTAAATGGCATTTTATTAAAGCGTATTTTTCGTGAAATTGCCCACCGTGGTGAACATGAGGTCTCATAAACGACACGATTCGCAATGGAACTGTTATTGCTTCACCAACAACATGACTATTAAGGTGCTGTAAATTCCTGAAAAATTGCATTCTAAAACTGCTCAGGCCAATTGGAACTCCTGCTGAATTTGAATATACTTTCTCATTTTTCCATAGTTTGCAGATTAGCGTTTGTTTAAAAAACGTGTATTTTGAAATGCAAAAGGCACATGCACGCTGACATACATGTACAAAGGCGAACATGTACTTGCATTCCAACACACAGCTGTTTTTCATTTTTGTTAAAATTTCAACATTTCTGTCGGTTTTAGTCAGCACTTCCTTATTTGACCAGTACATCTTAAAAAGAATTTAAGAAATCCTCAACTTACGGCACTTGATCATCAATAAAAAGTCTTATAAGTCAACAAAAACTTTATGCATACACATGATTAATCAATCAAACAATCAAAATTAAAATCTCCAACTGGAATAGTACAGGGTGGGGCAAATTCGATAATTTGAGGACGGTTTGTGAGCGGTTGAAAGGGGGTAAAGGGAGGACATGAACGTCCCTCGAATTAAAATTCATGGTTATTAATTTTCCTCAAGTCAGGTTGGTAAGGCGCCACTAACTAACCAATCTCCTAGGCGTATATTAGAAAGGCAGAAACTATTAAACCAGTTTGCAGATTATCTATAGTTCAATTAACGTCCCTCAAAAAAATCTGGAACAGAAACAAACAAAAGGTCGAACGAGCATCGAGAAAATATTTTTTTTTATATTTTTAGTCATCAAGGGTCAAAATTACCAATCAGTTGCCTGCGGAATTAATGAAGGTAACAATTGCATACTCGCAAAACTTCGTAATTCTAATATTTTTGGAATTTTACAGGAGGTAAATAGCATGCTTTTAAAACCTCGTAATTCTAATTTTTTTTGGAATTTTTCAGGAGGTAAATAGCATTAGTTTAAAACAAAAAAATTTCAGTGTTGGAGGGCACTGTAATCGTCACAACCACATGTTTTTTTTGGACACAAATGTGAGGGAAGTTCAACACTAAAACTATGGTTGCAATAACTCATTTTCCAAAAAAAATCAGATTTACGAGGATTTGCAGGTATACCATCGATAAATAGTAATTTATTTTTTGGAAACCAGGCTGAACCTAATGAGAACTTTAAAGGTCATAGGAGCCATTTTTATCATACTAGCAATATGTACATAATTAACCCTCGTACATAACAGTGGGGTCTCAAATTATCATATGAAGTAATTTTTTTAAATTATGATTTTGGTTGACTTTGTTACGAGATATACAGTATGCAGTTTATAGCATACAGCATGCAGTTTAAAACACATGTTTGCAAACGTGAAATTTACATTGAACGATATACTGCTGCTCATTGTGACCAGCTATAACTTAATCTCTCTCGTTCATGGTGAAATTTACATTTCTAGAATTTTTGAGAATTATTGCGCAAAATGACCCCACACAGGGTTCCCATAAAAATTCTGAAGTCTATTTCCCTGACAACGTCTCAGTCATTCCCTGACATTTTCACAAATTTGCACGAATTCACTGACATTCACTTAAACATTTTCATTTCCATGACATTCTCTGATTTTCCCTGACTTTCCAGAAAGGGAAAAATCTGCCAGTTACATCAACTTATATCAACTTAAAATTCCTCACAGAAATGTTACATGATTACAAACGTTCAGACTTCAACTAGAGTAGTACCAGCGTTGAAAAGGTTTGCATTTGGAGAGTATCGATCAACTCTTGCTATAATAGGACCACATTATTTGCCACCTTAGATATCGAGATAAGTTGAGTGGGTTTTCAAACTTAAATGAGACATGTTTTCCCATAACTTAACATCCGTATAGGATGCTCCCCAATCCCTAAAGTCAACTTAGGAGGCAACTACCGGTACCTGATGTTGCCGGTCATATTTCAGTATATTAGTTACCTGGCAGAAAAGAAATTGCACGCAAACAAACAATAACTCAAGAGGAGGTGGAGAGCAAATCTCCAAAAAGATAATTCAGGACCACAAGTTACACAATGGCACAACTTTTGCGGAATTTGGAAGCCTGCTGGGCTGGCATTTAAATGACCAAAAATATGTTTTCCGCAGTCCAAGGCTTGGGGTGAGATATTAAAAAATAACCGTTTGTTGGCAATGTTATTTCTACGAAATTAACAGAGGCTGAAAACAAAACAAAAATATCATTCAGGTGCCCTTGCATTCCACGAGGTGCAAATGTTCTTTTGGCCAAAAAATGTTTGTGGAAGACAAAACCGGAAGTAAATAGGCACCATGCCAAAACAAGGGAAAATTGCTAGGCAAAAAAGGCAGACTGGGCTATTTACTGCGTGCCAAAGTGCTGAAGTTTTCAAAGTCAAGGAACTTTCATTAACCACGAGGGAAAAAAAAGTTGCGGTAAAAAGGGTGCAGAATTTTTGAAGGAATAAAACTGTACTCCCTCGCAAAAAGAATACTTTATAATAAAGTTCGTGTAAAATAAAGGCCAATTATGAGCGTAAAATGCGCTTTTTGAAACAAATTATCCACGATGAAGTCACCCATGGCAGACCTATTGCAATTTTTAAGTGAACTGAACCATTAGATTAAGCTTTTCTTGCATGCGTTGCGTGCTATTATTTTCATATTTTCAGACAAAAGAAGATAATCTCAAAGTTTTCTTCCGAGAACGCACGAAATTTAGCTTCACATTTTTACTCATTCCGTGTGCAACCAGAAAGATAAACCAACTGAAAAGGAAGTGGAATCAAAATGTTTAAATGATGCCAGAACACAGAACACTGTATATTATCCAAGTCAATTTTATGCAAGGAAATTGACAGACTACTCCTATAAGGGTTTCGTTCCTTATACTGCAATAAAACTGCAATAATATGACATATTGCAACTAAAGGAATACTATACAGTATATTTATTGCTTGCTACATGAATATCTAAACAGGATATAGAGCAACAATTTACTTAAGGAAACAGCAAATTTAGATTACTGGAGTTTCATTTAAAATTGACAATTTCATTATCATTTTATTCCACAGAATTTGTGATCGTTTGTTTTAACGAATAACTAGCTATGTAAAATGTACGTATGCTTGATTTGTTAAATTTCCCCGACAATCTCATTATTACGTTCTTCCACTGAATTGTGTGTCATCGTTTGATTTTTGTGATAACCAATGCGTAAAATATAATTTCACGTATTATGTATTTGTTTAATTTCCCCTGAATTTTTCAAAGTAAATCCATTCACCCTGTCTTTTCCCGGCCTTTCCATGAAAATTCCAGGTTTTCCAAGTATGGAGATCCCGGTATACAGGTCAAGCAAAGAACTAGTGTTGACTAATAAAATCCAGTCACTTTTTTAGAAAGAAATTCAAAAATGCTTGAAATATGAATTAAAATATGAATAAGAAATAAATTTACGTTCGTAATAGTTTTACGAGAATATTATCTACATAGTTTTACAGAACATTTAAATATGTATGCCACTGCAAAATACACAACCAACTATGCACTGATGAAATTCTTTGGTAATGAATGTGTTTGCTCAATCCATTGTTTAATGTGGGTTAATTTTTTTCATCACCATGACTGTTTCAAAAAGTAAATTCAATTTTCCTGATTTTTCTCAAAAAGTAAATTAATTTTCCCTGGCTTTTCCAGGTTTCCGGGTCTGGGGAACCCTGCCTTTAACAGTTTTTAAAATGTCTGAAATGAGGGTATGACGTTATGATCACCTATAATCACTTATTGTTAGCTATATCTAATATACTTTATCAGAAGCCTAACTAGTTCAATTTTACAAGTACAACCTTGAATTTCCTGTTCACGAATATCTGATCGAAATATGCTACAAGCACCTTCCAGTCCACACAAAGCAAATTTGAAAAACTGATTGCTTCTAAAAAAAGGTGTTGGAACCAGATCACATCAAAGACAACTGAATGCAGCCAGTCAACGAGTTACCTCAGCAGAACAAAGTTAAATTAACTGCTTTTTAGGTGGCAGTTCACTTATTTGCAACGGCATTTAGGAGTACTCAGACGAAAAACTCAGCCATTGTTAAGAGAAAATGCGAGCAACAGTACTTGACCATTGTTGCTGCAAAAACCGTTACCAACTTATCACTCAACCGGTCAAGCAAAGAACTGGAGAAGGAAAAACAGCGAGCAGAAAAACGCAATTTTCAATCGTAAACAAAACCAAGAGTTGAAAGAAAAGGACCATCTTTTATGTTAAAACCATTTAATAACATAGTTCATTAAACGGCTGGCAACAATGAATGCGTATTCCCAGTGGCCTAATTTTATAAAATTAAAAACCGAACTAATCGTTGCATAACATACAGGCAGCCCCACTGGTGCACCCACATATAAGATAATTTATAAATCTCATTTAGAAATTTAGTCTAATATTGCCAATTCAATTAATCGCTTCCTTTATCGACATACAATCTGCTTGCATACAATAAGAGGATTTTTTTAGCGATGAAAGGTGCTATAAACGGCACATTATGCTATAAACGGCACATATTGAATTCTGGTGCAATTTATGGCCTTGCTGGACTATTTATTCTGATACAATAGAAAAATAACGTTTTACTTCTAATATTATTGGTTTAAGACGCTATTTTATAACAAAGGGTGGTGGACGGTAGAGCCATCACTATTCAGGGGCAAATACTGTATCATGCAGGTGCATATTGTAGCAAACAGGTGATTGCTCGCAGTGTAACAATCACAATCCAAATTATCAAGGAAATTACATCTATAGAAACATTGTGTCAGGGTTTATTATTATGATATTGCAACATACATTGGGAGGAAGTGCGCTTTTCGGAAATAACTAAATTATACCGTCGTGTAACCTTGTATAACTTCGCTTTTTTCCCATGCAATTTTACAAAAGTACGAACAGGATGGCTACAACTTTAGTAACATAAAAGCCCCTGAAATTCTCAGGTTTCCCAGGTTACAGATTTTATTTTCCCCTGACCTTTAGTTTTCCCATCGACCAATATACCATAAAAAGAACCTGCCATTTAAAATGTTTGAAATCAATTTGGCTATTGACTCGAGCAATAATTATTGTATTTGTACAATAATGGAATTCACACGTGCAACATCGAAGAATCAATGCAATTATGCAATTTGGAGTATTCAAATGCTCGGAATTTGTTTTAATTAGCCAATTTCGATATCGTCACAATGAAGAGAATTTGGATCATGATACACGCCATACTCGATATGCGAAACACTTTATGGATTAAACTTATAATTACGTTAGGAAATCCCCTAAATTTTTGCTTTTTTTCACAATTTTCCAGGTTTTCCAGTCTGTTACAAATCCCCAGAGTTTCCCAGGATCCCCAGGTTCTGTGGGAATTTCTCTTTTAGAATAACGTAGCCAAATACGACCAACTTGCGATTTATGATTGATGCAACATTGTCAATGATCATCCTATTAACGAAATAACACGAGTTGCTGGTACTTGCCAAACATGTGTCACAACAAATGGGATACCATTGAAAGCTGGATGCATCAGCAATTTACATTTACGGCAGTCCATTGACAGGGGGAAAGCCAGGCCCATAACGAGTTGGAATAGCTGTTATTCAACTCAAATGCAAGGCCCCCCATGGATGAATTCAGGAGTAATTCTCATGGTTTCGCTATGCGTCCGTACACGATAATCCTTTAGCCCTCCTAATTCGGTCCACCCAACCGTGAGTCTGAAGTTTCCACGAAACATTAAACAAATAGCGCCCATTCAGGAAACCCATTTTGAATCCCGAGACAATACAGAAGTTCCTTCACATAGATTATCGTTAATAATCGCTTCTGTTCAGCCATTAATTTAACGTAGGCTACCTGATTTTTCACAATGACACGATGCTTTTAGTACCTTTGTGCATGCAGCCAACATTTCGATTCACCGTGTCAAACAGTTTGTGCGTTCGCATCCGCATTTTCGCCTTTTTCGATAAAAATAACTGCGTTGTCAACATACTGTTTACGGTATTTAAGGAAAAATAAATGGCATTTTCGACGTCGTTTACGCTTGGGAAAATCCAGGCCACCCGTCATCTTATTTCTTTAGTATCAAGCAATCAGACCCATATAGCCGAACATCGCTGATGGTTGTTTTACTTGAGATTCAAACACCATTCTTGAAAACACTATATATTTAGTTTTTCTGCAATATCGAACGCCTACTTGGAATCTCACGTCCCATGGTTGCCATGGTTACTACGTGCCCCACCTCAATGCTCGCATATGATGAGCGGCAAATTCAAAATCTGTAAAAACGCAACCATGCCTTTCATATGTAGGGTGTTTCAGAATTCATTCTCAGAAATGAAATAGTTGGTAGTACTCATTAAATCAAACAAAAAAAGTCCATAATAATCATTGCATGTTTATCTATGCATTCGCCCTTGTAAATTGGAAACGGGCAGTTTTTGGCAACATTTGTGTTGAAATGACATCTTAATCACCCTGTATAAGAAATCTCCATTTAACAGCTTCCAAACTGACATCTTTCAAATGATGAAATTTTGTTTTACCATCCCGTTAAGGGTAACTTTAATGCGCTGCAATCAACATTAAGATAAAAGAATGGAAGATAATGAAAGTTAAACAAAGAAAAAAACTCCCAAAAGGGTCAAGCGCTAATTTTAAACTTTTTACATGTATACCAAAGATGTTAAAAATGCACGAGGCTTGGGTTGACCTCTTATGCAGGTTCACCGAGTTCCTCTCTACACTTTACATGCTTTTTGTTTTTAAAAATCGCATAAACTGCATAACTGTCAGCCATATTCGCATACCGAGGCACTCCGGAAAATATATATATAGGCCTACCCTAACAGTCAAATCTTAATTCGTTTCGCACCGTTTTCATTTGCACTTTTGTTTTAGCATTCTGACCCATGACACTCATTATGGCATTTTAATATTAATTGCGATCTAACGAAACTGCATTTATTTGAAGGAAACCTGACCGTGAAGTGCAATGCCTCCTGTCGCTATAGTTCCGTTATTACCACCTCTAATTTTGCATTCCACCATCTTGAAAAAAATGTTTGAAAAGAAAAAAACTATCTATAACGAAAGACTCCATTATAGAACTCGTAAAACGGGGATGACCATTACCAGGGGCACAAGTTTTTTGTCTTAGAGGTTAATGATGCGAGGCTGGAGTGGTGCCGCGTAACCCCCCGTGCACCAAACCGCCCATTATTCAACTCCAGAAATGCTTTCCAAGTTAAAAATTTACTCTATAATTTTTGACCATCCTCACGCACTATAGTGTAATTTATAGGCACCAATTAACGCAGTAGCCTAGTACTTCATTAAATAAATTTCACTTTCATATTAATTTAGATATAACCCTTAAAATAATTGAGAAGGTGACTTAACCAGAAAAAAAATTAGAATTGTTATCTAAAATGTGCTCCAATTCGAAAAAAACTGAATTAAATTTTAGACAAAATTAATGAAAAAGGTTTTATTTTCATATAATTTAGATATAGCCCATAAAATGACAAACCGATAGGGTGAATAAAAAAAATTGAATTATTATCTAACATATGAATTTGAATAAGAAAAAATTAAATTTTAAACACAATTAATGAAAACGATTTCAATAAAGTGATATGATTAAATTATTACATTTAGCAAAATCAAGCCTTATGATAACCTTAAGAATCATAACGGATCGCCAATCATCGTTAATTAATTTAAAAAAAAACAGGACTACAGGGTGATGATAAAGTCCAACCCTCATTTAAAAATTAATTTAAAAAATATTTATAAGGCAAAAACTCCTACTAAAGTTTTTATTTCACGTATTTGGTTAACAGTTTGAACCATATATATAAAATAATAAAATAACGAGGTGTTGCTCTACCATTTTCCAAAATTTGTTTTTTGAAAAATAATTTTTGTAATGAGGGGTAGCACTATGACCGCCCTGCATTTATCCGCCCCAACAAGGAACCATAATAACAAAATAAAACAATTACGAAAAATTGACTGAAAGCTATGTGTTGAAAGTGAGTAATTACAGAGTGGACAAAAGTTATTTATTCTCTCGGACGCAAAAAGGCAAGTTCATGAAAGAGGAAGCAGTTACAATGGACGAGTATATTACAGGTCTAGAAACAAAAACTCAGAATTTATATGAAAATTTTCTTATCGGAGCTGCACGAAACGTTCCCAAAAATGCGCTGAACCAGAACTTTCCTCGAGATTGCGAATTTCTTTTCCCGTTTTTTAAAATAAACTTACAGACCCGGACCAAAGTATCTCCTCCCCCGCAATAATTTCTAATTTACCTCTTCACACCTAAATGCTCAACCGTTTGTTTGCGTTGAAAAGTTCATGCCATTATTCCCTTTACTTTTCTAATCTTTCCAAGAGCTAGTTAACGAGTTCATGCCGTTATTTTTTCTAAAAAACTACGATAAAAATCCCAACGAGTCTCTGCATTCGAGATATTCATGTACTGCAATAATAAGGCGGTTTTTTGGCAGGGTCACTTGAAGATGAAACATTTCCTTGTTACAAGTATACAGTACGTGTACATGTATATGTACATTATTTTCATTAAAGCTGAAAGGTCGTCTGTTACTGCAAATTAACAATATGCAGTATTTTACTTCATGCAATATACCAGGGTACCCCCAGATATGAAATTTACAATTTTTCTACCTGAATTTCTCAGGTTTTGAAGTTTTGATACAAGTTTCCCTGAGCACCCTGACCGCTAAAAATGCAAGAATATGACATAAACAAATGCTAGGAAAGCCATATATTTATTGCTTATTACACATTAACAGGATATAGAACAAAAATTCTTAAGGAAATAGCAAATTTCGGTTAGCTTCTTTAAAAAGTGACAATTTCATTGCTAATACCTTGCATATACTGTACATGCCATATACTGTATATCTTCCGTATCTTGCTTGTTGTGTTCACCAGTAACTAGCTATGTAAAATGTATTTAACTTGCTATTCATTTGTTGAATTTCCCCGACTTTTCCGGGCCTTTCCAATTTCAATGACATTTTTAAGTTTTCCAGGTCTGGGAAAACCCTGAACATGTATGCAGCTTTATCAAAGAACTAATATCCAGTACAGTTTTCGTTTTTTAGAAAGAAATTCAAAGCCACTTGAAAAAACCATTAAGATCTGAATAACTTTGTAACAAAAATTTCTCGTTAAACTATAACGAACGTAAAACTATAGAAAATTTTTCTGTAAAACTATGTAACAATTTTCTGTAAAACTATATCCTCTAGAGACCCAAACATTTTTTTTTGTTCAAACTGCATAATCTTTTGTATACATACAATTGACTAACATATAAGGATAACTGCCAAATTTTTTGTGAAAATATTAAATATTTTCAGAATTACAACCATGGCATTATAATGGACATTGGGTCTCAATGGTAATAAAACATAGCAATTGTCCATTTGAATGGACGAGGGGTCTCTATAGGATAAGAGACGATGACTTGCATATTTTGCTCGTCACTTTCATCGAAAGGGGCCTCAAGAGCTCCCTGTGCGAAAGGGCCTTTGAAAGTGGTGCTTTCGTGAAAGGAGATGTTTATGCAACTGACAGAAACTTTAGGCGCTGAAGGAGAACTTTCAAGCCTCGAATGTGGCCCTTTTCATAGTGACACTTTCGACCATGGAAAGGGGCAGTTTTATGCAACGCACTTTCAAATCGAAAGTGACCTTTCGCCTGAAAGGGACACTTTCGAGGAAAAGGGGCTTTTATGCAACTGGCTCCTCATCATGTTATGAAAATTGCAGAAATACTCATTTTTCTTCTTCAGTTCCAGCCAAAATTATGTCTTTTGCCGGTCAGCTCAATGTATCCTGGAAGTCTCCGCTGACCCTGCCTTGCAAGGCCGTGGGGGTTCCGGCACCGGAGAGGGAGTGGAAATTCAGGTTGGCTTTGGGTCACGCAATGTTTTGGTCAGTAATTTTTTAAATTTTTTATTTCATTTCTGCATGTTTTGTTTCTTTCCAAGAGGACAAGTTGTTGGCTCCTCGTCGACGGTGTTTGTGCGGACTGACGGAGACTTGGTCATCCATTCCACCGAGGTCACCGATGCTGGGACGTATTCCTGCAGGGCCCAGAACATGTACGGGAATGACGAAATTTCCTATCTCGTCAAGGTCCAAGGTGAATTTTTCGCTTAACTATAATGGGGTACGAATTCAACTATCGGTGCCAGAAATTTATTCAATTTGAATTTTATCTGAAGTTCCACCACCCCCGCCAGTGCTTGTCGTGTCAGCAGCCACGTTCCACAGCTTGGAGGTGCGATGGAAGAGCGACCGGGACGAAGACATACCTGTTACATGTCAGTTTTGAAATCGATTCTAAGTTCTGTTATAAGCTTACATGCTTTTGGATATACTACGGAATATGCCCTGCTCCAAATACACACAAAAGATGCGTATTTCAACCGTTTGGGTTAGACAATTAATTATGACACCTGTCCTAGCTGACACAATTTATCCTTTTTATGTGCATTTTTGTGTTTATCCCAACTTAAACTTGCCTAAACTTAGCTAAAAATGTAATTTCGCTATGGAGCTGCCCAAACCGCAGGCAATCACCGCCTGCCTGCGGGTCTTTAGGAGAAGCCAACTTTCTTATAAAGTCTATGCTGTAACAGAGCCTATTCCGAAGTGAAGACTATTTTTGTGCTAAAGCCCTTTTTCCTTTATAGCTTACTTATTGCACTACAAGCGAGATTTTGGGGAATGGGAACAGATACCGATAGACGTTTTCCAACAGTCATATTCGCTGACCAATTTGGATTGCGGAACACGATACCATCTGTATATCAAGGGGGTCAACCGGATCGGTGAGGGAAGCGCTAGCGAGGTGATATCAACACGAACCGAAGGAGCTGGTAAGTGCAATGGAAAATAGTATTGAATTAGGCTTTTTCTGTCCGGTGTAAATCATGCCCTTCTTTTAATTTCACATGTACGAGCAGCACCAACAATGCCTCGGAAAAATGCCTTCATCCGCGAAAGTTCCACGTTCGTGACGCTGAACCTGGATGCGTGGATCTCTGGTTGCACCATTTTGTACTTTGTGGTACATTACCGGATACGCTCGGATTCCGACTGGCACCTGGTGTCCAACAACGTCTTGCTCCAGCAGAAGGAATTCATCATTCCCGATCTTTCGCCGGGCACCTGGTACCAGCTCATGGTCACCGCACATAACAATGCCGGGTCCACGGTGGCTGATTACAGTTTCGCCACCCTGACTGCATCTGGCGGTAAATGCCACATTTTTGAATCCAGAATCCATGTTCAAATTTCAAATGCCAATGTTAGTGTATTGCCATGTTAGGTGCATTGCCAGAACTGGCTGATGGCATCGAGATGGAAGAGGGGGTACCGTTCTACTATAACGTTACAACAATGATCATTTCTGTGGGGTGCCTGATCATCACCATGGTTCTCATCGCCACCATCTGCATCTGCTGCAGGAGGAAAATCATCCGCTCCAACCTCGAAGCTTTCAGTAAGACGCATTTTTCACCTATTTTTTGCACCCGGAAACGACAGACGTTTGCGCCGTTCAAGCATTAACATCGATTCAAGTGGGTTAACGTTTATGGTTTAGATATTCCTCCTCCACATGCTGACTCCCTACCTCGACTGTCTACCGAAACCGTGAAAAATGTCAGCAGCAGCAGCTCCAACTATTTGCTGAACAGTAACAACCGTCCATTCATTAAACCGGCCATGGTCGACACACCAACCAGCGGTAAGTTAGCAGCAACTCAGTAAAGTTCTGTCGTAACATTGTTAAAATTTTGCCTATTTCAGATCTTTCAAGGGATATTAGTCCCTACGCCACGTCCCAAATCCCCGGTTGCTATTCTCGGGATGCACGCACCTTAAATCACCGCTTTTCGCCGCATGTCTATCCCCCGTTAAGGGATCTGCAGGTAAAGATTCGGATAAACTTCTGTGTAGACCCTGCTCTAAATAAGCACAATGTTTGTATTGTGTCTTTTTGTGTTTTGGTTTTAATCTAAACTTGTAATGTAAATTTTAATGTTACTGCCCCTAACGGTCAGGCAATCACCGCCAGCTTACGGGCCGTTAGGAGAGGCCAACTTACTCATAGTGTCTAGGCTGGCGCAGGGACTATACCGAAGTACACCTTAAAAATTATTTGGGACTGATCGCATTATATTTTTGTGTTGTGTGCTGATTAATTTTGTGTTAACTTTTAGGAAATCAGGGACGGTACATATCCCGGCACAAGAAAATTGACGCTGCAGAGGCTACAACAGTGTCCACGACCCGAGAGCCACTATTCTATAGGTGAGATAGTTCTGTCGGCAATTTTCTTGCCCATAGCTAAACGGTTTTCCATGAGAATCCGTTACATTATCCTAAAATTTGCAGGCTACAGATCGCCGTTAAGCAGCTTGGACGACATGGCGATTACTCGGTTGTCCGAGTTCGAAATTCAGCCGTGGCTAAACAGGCCCACGGCACCTTCTTTAGCAGAGCAAAATGGTAACAGCGACAGCATGTCCTGGTTCCTTCGTGCCCCATAGCGGTCAATGTTCCGTTAACTATTTACCTATTTTAGTTCCCGACTTACTAGATCACGGCCTAGAATCCAATTCCTCGGCCATGTCTTCACCAGAGCTAAGTCAGCGGAAGCCGCTGAGGCCCTACGAAGTCTCCTCCCGAAGAGGAAGTGCGGATTCGGGGTGAGACTAAGTTTGATTTCTTGTGGATCAAGGTCTTGCCTTGCCTTAGCTACATTTTTTCAAAAACTTGGTTCAGGTCTGACGGTTTTGTAACGCAGGAAACCAGCTTCACTTTTTACCCCATGCCCGAGATCAAAACGCTGCAGTATCGGACAGAGCCCGAGTTTTCCGACACGGAAAGCGAGTTAGACAACCTACGTAAGTAGCTCGAAGATAATAAAATTGCCATGTTCACTAACAACCGGGAAAATCATGAAACTTCAGGGAATTTTGAACAGAAATCTGGAATTTTTCAGAATGAAAATGAAATTTTGCGGGCGTTCGTTATAGGAGCAGTTCTGGCAATAGGGAATGTCAATCCTAAAAAAATAATTGAAATTGACTAATTGGTGTGCGCATCCGCAAATGACTACTCAAACTGGTTTTTCGGGTTTTGGTAGCCATGGGCACATGCGCACAACTGTTAGTCAATTTCAATTATATTTTACTTTTTTTTTATTGACACCCCCTATTGTCAGATATCAGCACGAAATTGATTAGCATGATAATCAATTCTGCCATTCACATAAATTTCTCTATTTGTGATTATGTTTTTCTAAAAATATTGTCAGCGGCGCTCCGAAATTAATCTTATTTTCTGCATTATTGATCATTTGGTTTTTAAAAAATTAAAATTGCTGTCAGTGATGCCTTTGTTATCAATATTTCTGAAAACCGTTTTAAAGAGATTGCACCTGGAATTAATTTCTGTCAATATTAATATTTCTGAAATTTTCAAAATGGTCTAAGCTGCATTATTGATGATCTATTTTTTATAAAGGCAAATCCCTCAAAAACTTTATTTCAATAGTATTATTATTTCAAAAGAAAACATTTTAAGAAAAATACTCCCATTTTTTTCTGGTTGTTTTACAAAGAAATGTTTGTAAGATCCATCAATGATATTTGTGTGTTTGGTAATGTTGACTAAAAAACTACCATTTCAGGTCTCGTTTTTCAAAAAAAAAATTATTTACTGCGTTTACTTATTATTATTAAATAGTGTTTTTACTAAAATTGTGGCACGCATTTAGTCATTAAAATATATTTTCGAACGTGGAAACATTATTAGTCAGCATGATTGCTCTTGAGATGGATGTAAGATGCTCATACTCTTTCATTCTCTGTTTCAGATAAGAAGAAGATGGCCGCATTGATGAGGATAGATGCACCGATGTCAGTATTAGCTGCATTATCGCCGTGAAGCCATCGTGAATTAATAACAGCTCGTTATTAAAATATATATACCTATGCCTTTAAAGTGCTCATTGAAAGGAAGAGTGCCGTCGTCGCCATGAGTATTTTCGTAAAAGATTGGAATAGTGATGTCCAAAAAGGTGATGAAAGCCAGGATCCGACAAATCAAACTGATAGGAGTGATGGAAGCTGAGTGGAATGGGTGATACCATTCTCATGCGACAATTTAGTTGTAATATTTAGAACTGCCTTAATTCCACCAAGAAACGGTGATTTACGATGAGTCGCCACTCACTTTCACGGTTCCGGTACTGGACCGTGAGGGGCTTCGAACAGCCATTCTTGTGCCATTATGTAAAACTCGTGTAAATAGCAGTGCGATCCAATTTTTTGCTGTGCTTTAAGTTCGTTTTTGAATACGAGTCTAGGTCCAGACTCCAAAGCATTACCGTAAAATTTGTATTTTGAAGTCCCCGTTCATTTTCAAGTTTTCAAATTCGAACACCCTGGTGGCAAAATCATAGTTTGCTTAATTCGCGATGTTTCTGTATGCCGGTAATCGAAGTGATCGCAAATTCGGTAAGCCGTTTAATAAGATTTCATATGTACATTTCTCTTTACGATACATCCGCATTTTGTTACATTTACTCGAATGGTAAACATATACTCGTATCGTGAAATGTATGAAGTTGTATTTTTATACTACAATAAAGTTCTTCATGAGTATTTCTAAAATGGTGTCTGTGCAATTGTGAACAAGTGAAATTTTAAATTTCTGGGCTGGAAGTTATGGAAATAGTTTATTTTGACGACCCTAATGAATTTTTAGTTAAAGAAAATTTACTCATTAAGGGATGCTCAACTTCTCCAGATTGGGAGGTGGCCTAATGATGAGCATTTCAGTTTTATAAATCACAGGGTTCATATCCATTATTTTTTGTATGCAGTTTTGCAAAAATTTCGCAATTGGCGTATTTTCATATAAAAATTACGTATTTGTGATACAAACGCAGGCTAAAATTCATCATATTTGAGCTAATTTTTATTAAACTTTTGCTAACTTAAAATACTTTTTCTGTCAATGATGACGTCATCATTAGTTTTTCTAAAAATAGTGTTTTGCAAAATTTTCCTTCGTTATTTAAAAAGCAAATTTCGGAGCTTTGATGACCCTGCTGAATTTATAGATTTAACGGTTGGGATTCTATTGTCGAAATTGCAAACAACATCTTTGCGTTTGTTGACAATTTCTTCGGGAAAACGGTTATTCTTGATAGCTTAATAAGTACTGAAGGTGCACATTCAGTACTAATGGAGCGATCAAGAATAACCGTTTTTTGAGAAAAAATTATCATCAAACGCAACGATGTAATGTTTTGCAAGGTGGTCATTGACATTTGAAAAACCTAAAAGTTGTGGTGGGGAATGTTCACGTATTATCCTATCGTCTTGGGGGCGACCAAATGATGAGTCACCGTTGCCCAGTTATCACAAGGTGATGAGAAGAGGTCATTTTGTTTGGTCCTAAAGACGTCTTTAAAAAAATAACCAATTTCCTTGCAAGTCCATGCAGATAGGGACGTTTTTTAGACTATAAAACTCGTCTTTTAGACGTCATGATAGTCGTCATTTTGAAATGTATTTGACATACACTCTTTATTTTTCGACGTAAAAAAACCAAGTTTCTAAAAACTTTTAGATAAGAATTTTAAAAATTACAGTACGGCTAAATGTGTTCAGACTGTTTACTGCATATGAATAATGTACATGTAGCGTGTAAATACCCAACAGGCGCAATGCTTTTCACACTTTCAGCAGTCACAATGTGGTGAAAACGTTTACACGGCATGTACTACCTAACCACCATTATTATAGAATTAAATTCATACCTTTTATTATGAAATGCAGAATCACTTCGTTGCGTGCGAAAAGCCTTCATCTCGAACAGAACAACATTCGAATTTCGAACGAATTCGAAAAAGGAAGTGCGGCAATTTCAAGTTACATTACGTTGCATGGAAAACTCTTTACCATAAAGCGCTATAGTCGTCTGTCCTTTAAAACAAAGCGCATTCCGTTTTTAGTAGCGCTCTTTCAGGGTCGAATGTAGAATGTTCCAGCTGGCAGTTGCCTGCTCGTGAATTCGAGAAGTTGTTTTAAAATCGTTCATGGAAAATCTGGCAGCCAGCCGGGCGTGTCAAAATTTGTAGGAAGTGAAAAAGGATCGAAAAATGTTCAAACGACTCAAGGAAAAGATAACGGAGGAGGTGAGCAAATCTCCCCTCCGTCTGCAAACTGTGCAGACCCAAATCGGCCAGGTAGGTTCAATGAGGAAATTAACTGGTTGATTGGCCTACTTAGTACTTATTTGGAATTTGGAATGAAAAGTTGAAAATTTGAACAACGGATACGTGGGGGTCCTGCCTGTCGCGTCATTTTCTGTAGTCGCAGAATTGTTCCCGTTTCAGTATTCACCTTTCAATGGTGCTGCCAAGAAGCCATCTGATTCTCAGGGCTCCTCAGAATCAGATGCCCCCACGCAAAATGATGGACAGGTAATTTGAGTAATTTATCCTGAAGCATGTTAACTAACTAACCAGAAAGGAACGTCTGTTGCTTTGCCTAGACAGCGTTCTTGCTTTCAAAGTGTCAGAAACTTCTAGTAAATCAGAAAGTTCTCGGTGACATGACTAACATCATATTGCGTGTTGAGGCAAAATTGGAATAAGGTAACCAATGAAGTTTGTGTTTCCTAACGTGTCTCGCAAATTCCAGAACCTGATCGACCTTCAGGAGAACAGCTCTTCTATTATGGACGTCAGCGAAAGCCAGCAGTTCAGCATAGCGGATGAAGATGGGGCCAGCAGTGCTACGGCATCACCCATTCCACAACCACAGGTATAATGAGCCAATTATTAAGGGACCTTACACGGGCATTATTACTGTCAGTTTCGACGAATACAGACAATAATACTGATCGTGTAAGGGCAACACTGATGGATTGATGTTCGATAATAACGATTATCCTGATTTTCGGATGACTACTGTCAGTATCGAGATATTGACGGTAATACTGACCGTGTAAGGGCGATCGTCAGTAAATCTGTCAGTATTGAGCCAGCAGCCATTGAAGACGGATGTGCCACATACGTTACATTTTGTCAAAGAAATTCGTATGAGAACACATTTTCCGCCATTTTTCTCAATCATCATCGTACCGTTTGCGAGTGAGTATTGAAATTATCGCTAAATAAGCCTCAAAAATCTCCAAGTAGGCTTTTGCCTCTCATTTCGATCCGTGGTACTTTAGAACCTACTGAGCTTTTTGCTGACAATAAAATATTGTCCATGTAGGGTCGCGAAAATTTTGACGCATGCTGTCATTTCTACTGATTCTAAAGTAACTGACAGTATTACTAACCGTGTAGGGTCCCCGTTAGAGAGTGCGCTCCATGTCTTGTGGAGCATTGCAAATGAATGGGACCATGTCTCGTGATGCTGTACATGTCCGCATTTACGATCAAGATGGAATTTTTGCTGTGAAAATGGGCAAT
>JAQGAF010000661.1:0-43964 GCA_034687865.1 Kryphioiulus occultus | reverse complement strand
GGCG
Organism: Kryphioiulus occultus; assembly: GCA_034687865.1. Lineage (NCBI taxonomy): Eukaryota > Metazoa > Arthropoda > Diplopoda > Julida > Julidae > Kryphioiulus > Kryphioiulus occultus. The sequence goes on along the minus strand of JAQGAF010000661.1, from coordinate 43,960 downwards.
TTGGTGATGGGCCCAATAGGCGCGAAAATAGGCCAACGTTAAAAATTCCATAAACAAACAAACAAACAAACAACATGCATTTCGTTACAAGTAGTTTTCGCCATCATCTCAGACGCATATAAGTTTTATATTTTCCAGTTTATTCCTTAAAAATAATAATTACATTAATTTAACTATATTTAAAACCTAGGTGTATTAAAAACAATTGCTTTTTTCTATATATAGAGCGATGAATTATGGTGCCTTGGGGTCAGTGATTGGACACGAGCTCACCCACGCATTTGATAATCTAAGTAATTATTACCCTGAATTTTAATTCATAAATTTGCTTAAAATAAATTTCACGAAATATCAAAGCTGAGGTTGAAAAGCTGCATTTATGGAATTTGTTCTCAAACTCTTCTTAGCAAATTTCTCCAAAATATATGCTGAATGATAATTTTCATCAGATGAATTTAAAAAATATAATAAAATAAAAAAATTATAAAAAGAATTGGCGAAATACGTAGGCCGAGTTTTGATATTTGCAAAATTTCTCAACAAACGTGCTTTTTCCAAAATAAATTTATAAATATTCGACGATCAATTAGGGTGAAAAAATTATGTTTAAATGTCTTCCCAAAATATTCTGCTTGTGAACACAATCTATACGTTGCACGCCTGTCCTCTTTAGATCATTTTCCCCCCAGAAATTAGTTAAAATGAAAATTACTTTTTATTTAGGAAGTCAGTATGACGAACTGGGCAATTTGGTTAACTGGTGGTCGAATGCCTCGATGGAAGCCTATAAATTAAAATCAGATTGTCTGCGCCAACAATATTCAAGTTTTTGTCTTTCGCAGGAAATTCAGTCAGAATTGAATTTGACACAAAAAACTTGCGTTAGTTTTTTTCTATTTTAATGAAATGCTCGATTGTGGAATCTTTTCAATTGACGTGTATGATTTGTACTTTAATTTTACTTTGTTTTCCAGGTGAACGGAAGCCAAACCTTGGGCGAAAACATAGCGGACAACGGAGGCTTGAAAATAGCCCTCAATGTAAAAATGCAAGAAATTGTGGGATGAAATTCTCGATCCCACGCAAAATTTGTGATTTTTTGGTTCACTTTTAGGCGTACGAATCTTGGATGTTGAGAAATGGTGAAGATTCGAGCATTCCTGGACTCACGAGATTCACCTCTCACCAGTTATTTTTCATAAGTTTTGCGCAGGTATCAATTAATGAAAGACGTGTCAAAGAAATTTTATGAAATGTTTTAACAGTTGTTTTAATGTCTGAAGGTATGGTGTGAAATGAGGACACCTAGAGGTCTGCTCGATGATATTTCAGACGACGAACACAGCCCCAACAAGTACAGGTGAAGGTTTTTTATGAGTTTAAATTATTTAAATTAAGGCTCATAATTAATGTTCAAATTGTGGTAATATGATGGTAAACAATTTATGCATACCCCGTATACAGTATTTCCTAAACGAATTTATCAAGTAAAGCGTTTAATCGAAAAAAATTTCTATTTCGCTGTCCACTATCAACACTTTCGAATTCATATGGTTTATATTACTTCTTACGTGAAATTACAATTTCGTTATTTTTTTTGATGAGAGATAAAATGGGACTCATAATTAATGTAAAAATGGATAAACCCTGTATACAGCATTTGCAAAATTTATTTATCAATTAAAGTTTGATCGAAAATTGTATCTATTTAGTTTTCCACTAACAAAACTTTTAAATTTCTCTTGTTTTATAATGCTTCCTGCGCGAAATTGGATTTTTGTGAATTCTTTTGATAAAGTACAGAATGGGACTCATAATGAATGTACAAAATGAATATACCCTGTATACAGCATATGCAAAATTTATTTATCAATTAAAGCGTTTGATCGAAATTCTTATCTATATAGTTTTCCAATATCAAAACTTTTAAATTCCTGATTTTTTGCTTAAATTCCCTCCTACGCGAAATGACAGTTTCATTGTTTTTATTTTTTTGGTAAAAGATAAGAAGTGTTTTTTTCTATCCTTATTAGTACATGGACTTAAATGTGAAATTGAATGTTTTGTTTGGCACTGAAAACTTCTTGTAACAAGATGTTTACCATGTTGCTGTTGTGTCATTGTGTGATTTTGTGTTGTTACTATCTAAATACTTATACTTTTTTTCCAGGGTTTTGGGCACGCTTTCCAATTCCGAGAACTTCGCTGCTGCTTTTCAGTGCCAGACCAACACACCAATGAACCCACAATCGAAATGCTCGTTTTGGTGAAATAAATTCTAGTTGACAAATTTCGGAGAAATCAATTCGATCAAACGATAATTATTTTCTATGAATCGTTCGCCATCGCAAGGATGGGCCGATTACCTGTTATCTGTTGCACATTCCGGCATTAACGCTAGAAAAGTCAATGTAATTATTGACTTTGTTGTTCTACTCATTTCGGCGTTTTTAATCACTGGTGACCCAAGAGGCCGCAAATCCGCCATCTTGAAATTCTAAAACATTAATTTACACGCAGAAAATTCCTTGTCTTAAAGTGTCCGGCCTTTGGTTTTTGTTCTTTTCTTAATTTTCTAACAGCAAATTTGCATAAAATACACTTGTATCTGGTGTAACAAGCTCCGAACACTTTAAGCTACGTTTAAGTACCTTGCAGTAAAGTCTATAGGCCTTTTCTTTTTGCGTTTTTTTTAATTTCTTGTTGTAAATTTGCATAAAATACACTCGTATCTGGTGTAACAAACTCCTCATTGAAATTTTGGTTGACCGTTTTGGTTTTAAGGTAAACCCGAACACATTAAGGTACGTTTGAGTACTTTGCGGTAAAGTGCCAGGCCTTTGGTTTTTGCGCTTTTTTTAAATTTTCTAGCAGCAGATTTGCATAAAATACACTCATATACAGTATGGTGTAACAAGCTCCACATGGTAAGTTGAAGTACATTGCCGTAAATGACAGGCCTTTGGTTTTTGCGTTTTTTTTTAATTTTCTATTTGTAATGTACTATTCTGTGCATAACATTGTGTACTTGTTTACGAAGATGTTTATCTGATTTCAGTTTTTCAATGAAATTTACCCTTTATCAACGTTTGGCTTCTGTTTTATCATCGACGCTACTCCCATCTCATAGGCAATACATTGCGCACAATCAAAACTTATTTTTTTGTTTTGTTCAATGACTAACGAACACGCCAAATGTCAGGAATACTCAAAAGTGTTGGAAAACCAAGGGACGGGACGGGATATCGAAAACTAGAGAAATTTGACTTGATTGAAAAGGAAGAAGGTCGGGCTGCAAACTGCAGGTAATTGTGAAAAAAAATCTTTGAGAAAGTAATCTTTTCCCAAAACCTTATTTGTAAAGCTGGTAATGCAGCGAACAGGTGTGGCTTAATATTCAAGCTCACGTATTTAATTTTAGTTAGTTACATTTTCAATTTAATGATATAAAGAAAACTTTTACATCGAGTAAAACCGTCGAAATAGATACCGATATTTTAATAGGAAGCAGTTTTCTACATAACTTAAATTTTATATGTAATATAAAAGTGTATCAATATTCTACGATTATTTTAGTAGCGGTCAGCGTTGGAAGTTGTTTATATGTTGCTTCGTGATATTTGCAATTGTGACAGTTTTAGGGATAGTGTTTGCGGTTTATACGAAGAAAGGTAAAGATATAATTGACATAAAGTGACATTAAATGGCTAAATGGTCAGTTTAATTTTTGACTCAGAAAAACGATGTTATGTCACTGCAGAAACTAGTGTTTGTATGAATGCGACTGAAAATATTTACCAGCTAAGAAATACTGACCCTTTGGAGACTACAACTCCTTTGGAAACTACTACAACTTCTTTGAAAATTTCAAAATCTTTGGAAATAACAAATCAGTTGGAAAACACTGATCCAGCAGAAGTCCACGTGTGCAAAACTAGAGGATGCAAATACGCAGGTAATCACCAGTAATCAATTGGTAATCAATAGCCATCAAATAATAATCATTGATAAAGTTTTAAAATCAATTAATATTCACTCAAGGAGCATTTAAATCGAATCGACCATTTATGCTTTTATCTTGAAATTCTATAATCATCAATAGTAATAAATTGGTAACCAATTGCAATGAAATAGTAATCATTGGTTAAGTTTTAAAAATCAATGAAAATTCAAATAGCAATCATTGGTCAAATTTTAAAATCAACGAAGATTCATTTAGGGAGCAGTTAAATCTTATCCTATCCTATACTATTAAACCAGCTAATCTTGTGTGTTGTGAGTTTGTATATTTTTATTTTCTATCTCGGAAACGGGCTTCCGGATTTCGCTGAAATGGGGCTAATATTCTGTTTTAGGTTTTGAAAATGACATTTAGCTAGGCCTCGACTTCCAGAAAACTCACCTAAGGGGTGAATTATTCGAAATAAAGATGTAAAAAATGCATTCAAACGCTGTACGCGCCCGATGTAACTCAGGGTATCTATGGAAAAGTCATAACATTTACATTTGATTTACTTTGATTGATTCACAAAATCAAAATTTGGGCAAAAATTCATCATTTGTCAACCAAGTTTGCAAAAAATTTCGCCTACGACGTTTTTTGGTCAATGATAACACTATCACTGTGGCAGAGGATGTTTCTATAATAGGCATTGACAAATTAAGTCATTGTAATGTCATGGCATTTGCGATACCAAATACAGTAGACATTCTGTAAACCCAAAGTTGTCCATATTAATGAATGGTATCAAATAGGCCAACCATTTAACTTTTTCATGCCCTCAGCCCCTCTTTATCGAGCAAAGCTCGGCCTCCTCGTACTCGACCATTTATACTTTTATCACCAATACTAATCAATTGGTAGCCAATTGCAATGAAATAGCAATCATTGATCAAGTTTTAAAATCAATGGAAATTCATTTAATCTTTTATCTTGAAATTCTATATTCGTTTCGCATTTTAACGTGTATAATGGATTTTTTTCAAAATATTTTCAGCAACGTTCGTTCAACAGAGCTTGGATAGCGGCATCGATCCATGCGATGATTTTTTTAAATTTGCCTGCGGAAAATGGATCACCAACAACCCAGAACTGGATAATGATGATGTTGAGCACGAACTGGAGGACCAGTTATTGATCAACCTGAAACGTATAAAATTACGACAAATTACAAGTTTCATTTCAAAGAAATAGCCCAAACAAAAAAACTGAGGTGTTATATGTCATGATGATTAATTTTATGCTGCTTTTTTCAGGAAGAATGGAAGGTCCTGTAGGTCCAGATGATACAGATGACATTCGTGATTTTGCTACTGTTTATAACGTGTGCATGAACAGCAGTAAGAAATATTTAACCCATTGGTGCCATTGGCAGGTTAAGCAAATTGTTGATTTTGGCAGGGTGACTGGTCGTCTGAAAAACATGGAAACCTGGAAAGTCAGGGAAATTTATGTGGTCTGGAAAAAGTGTGGAAATGTCAGGGAGATTCCTATAATGTCAAGAAATGTATTGTGAGGGAGAATAAGAAATAGAAAAGTTGTATTTGTTACCTATTTTTTGTAAGTGTCGCCTATGGCGTTTCCATCAGCATATATTTTCTAATATTTCTTATGAAAAAGCCACTAAAATGCATGAGCTGGTGATCTGGCTTTTTGAAAGAAGTGTTTGTTTCCTAAATGATAAATAGGAGGCTATAGCTTATGAGATTATACATGTAGTTATCAGTTTTTGTATGTATCTCATTTTTTTAAAAATATTGCCTAGAGCAGTTCCGTCATTATTAACAACTTTTAATATTTCAAAAATATAAAAAGCCCAAGGTTATGTCAAAAGCCCTTAGTTTTTAATATTCCTGAAAAGCATTTTAGGAAAATAAACTGAAAATACATTTTAAAAATTTGATCTATAGTGGTTTCATCAAAATCCCGTCGTTACTAAGATTCAAAAAAACATTTTATGGAAAACGCATGAAAAACCCATTTTTTTATTATTTTATTCAAAAGTTTCGCCTATGGCATTCCCTTAATTATTAAAGTTACTATTTTTTTTCACAAAATGTTTGGCTAAAATCCATCATTTCCTAATCTAGTTTTTTCTGAAATTTTGTCTACAGCATTTGAAATAGCGCCTTCATGGTCCATCTGACCTGGATATATGTTTGCTTTAAATTGAATTGAATTGTCTGGAATTCTTGCAAAAAGTGTCTGGAAAACCTGGAAAAGTCAGGGAAATTTGATTGAAGATTCGGCCACTCACCCTGTTTTTGTGTATACATCACGGGAATTTTGCTTTATTTTTTTCATGGTCGCTTAATGCTTCTGAATTGACAAACTATGCTTAGTCCTGACTAGGAATGAAATGAAATTATTTTGTGACACCAAAAACCTTCGTTCTCAGGTGACGCCGATGACAAAGAGCAAGTAAGAAAATGGCTGAAGGACTTCGGAGGATGGCCACTGGTCACAGCTGGCTGGACTGAGAAGAACTTTCACCTGGAAACAGTTTTGGCAAAATTGGCTCGATACTCCAGTTTCTACTTTTTTAGGCTGAAAAAGTACGGTGAAAAGTATCAAGTGAGTGTTTCGTTTTACGGCCAAAAAATTTCCCTATAACGGCCATTACGGGTCATGGGTCACAGCAAAACTGGAATAATGTGAACAATATAAGGCACTGGAAACAAGATGACACGGTTGTCCGTGTCACTTGTTATGTCTGTCATCATCACAATATGTTATTGAGGATGGCCTTATTTTAAAACATTGGTCAAAATTTAGTCGTTTCGCTTCTTTTTAACTCACTAAACTTAATACTGCGTTCTTCGAGTTGATCCTGATGAAGAACGCAGTGTTAAAATGCTACGAAGAACTTCAAAAGTAAACAAAAACATGACGAAACAACATAATTTTCATCATTTTTTTTAAACCAGGACCATCTACAACTGCGGATATACAGTATAGTCATGAACATGTATGTCATTCAAATCTTCAGACTCAAAACTATTCTTCAAGATTGTAATTTGTTCATTACTTGTACATTGTACTCAGTACATATACGTGTATTTTTTAAAATGGTTAATGGAAGAACTATAGGTTATCATTGCACATGTATTGATTCCAACCAGTGTTTCTTTATATATCTCCCGTTTTCGTTTATTTTTCACTGAAATTGTCTGTAATTTTATTTATTCTAAGATATTACCTGCGGAATATCTCAATTTGGATCGGTTCTCTTCATCAGAATTATCCATTAGAGATGCAACTGAGATTATAGCAAATGACGTCGATATCGACAACAATGAGCTTTCAGAGCTCGTTCAGTTCGAAAATGATTTAAAAATGGTATAAATCTACACTCCTTGTACATTATATTATTCGTTTTTTTTAAATTACGTAGACTTGCGTGGCAAAAATGAAGTTTACTTTTTTCCTTGCCAGATTCTCTTAGAAAGATATGATAACTGCTTCTTTGATCCCTGCGAGCTAACAACCATCTCGGAGTTAAATAAAATGACCGATAACGTCAGTACTAATCCCGTTGAATTAATTTTGAAAGTTTTAAACGCAAGTAATAACACGGATTTGCTACATTATTTTTCAGAAATTTGACTGGCTGACGTTCGTAAACAATGTATTAGCAGGTGTCAAACATTTGACAGAAAACGACAAGATTCAAGTTGACGGTATTAGGCTGATTAACAAGATAATTAACCTGGCTGAAAATGTGGACCTCAGGTATATGCCAGGGCTGTTACGTTTGAATGACCAGGGAACTGAAATGACGAAATTTACTAAAACACTACTGCCATAAATTATAAGTGATGACATGTTCATGGTGACTACTGACCTGGAAATAAAATGTATATTCAGCTTGGAAAACCAGGGTATTTTAAATTTTAACCTGGAATTTTTCAGTATATAAAAATTGATCAATATCAGAATTGACCCACAACAGAAGTTTAACCTGGAAGTGTTTAGTATCAATATTGCATTTTGTGTTCGTTCGTTATAATTCCAAAAAAAATGTCAAGCAAAATATCACTAGTAGTTTTTCAAAGAAATGTTCGTAAAATTCATCATTGGGATATGGCCTACATATTTCACCTACGTCGTTTCCTAATTATTAATATATTGTGGCACAAATTTAATCAATAAAGTACATTTTGAACCTTGAGCTATTAGAATATGATCCTGGAAAACCTGGAAAACGCAAGAAATTGTGTTTTCAGAAATTAGTAGTCACCATGTCAACAAATTATGATTTTGAGTATTGAAGAATTAACTTTCCCAACATGCTTTTTAATTATAAAATTATTCCAAAGTATTCGTTTAACGATTAAGTACTAGCGCATGTACGTCATTACTCTGTGGTTCATATGTGTTCCAGAACCGTGTCGAATTATTTGATGTGGAAATACGTGATTCAATTTATCCATTTCATGGATTTGTCGAACGAACAGACCATAAAGACGCCCAGGTATGCAGTATAACCTACCAATATGGAAAAAAATATGTGGAAAATATATATTTTTAATTATATTACTTATATATGGGACATATACCAAAATTAGCCCAATTCCAAATATAGATAATATATTGTGTAATGTATAAAATAATAAGTGCAAAATATATGGGGAATATATTGCAAAATATACACGCTTTTTTCATTAATGCATTAGGGATTAATTTTTTTCCAATTCGCCCAAATAAGTGTTTTCATTAAATATGCATCTCCAAATTTGTTTTCCACAAATATTTTGGTAATAAGATATAATGTAGACATACATTATATTCATAATATATTAAAAATATATTCTTAATACATTATAATATGAAATAATGTGTCATATATTACAAATATAATTCCTTTTTTTAAATATACATGTAATATATTATGAATATACATCAGTATATTTGTAATATATTATTCGCATCTAATTTTTCTTTATGGGCATGCTCCTATCACTTTGTCATAATAATTCGAATCCTGCTAAATTCAATAAATAAGGTACTAATATTTTTTAGCACAAATTTGTACACAGCTTTGTGTACACCATGTCCAAAATATTACAGAATTTGAATAAGATCTAGAATGATCTGTTTCTGTTTAGCTCTTCTAACAATTAAATAAACACTCAAGGAAGGGTTATAGCCGTTTTTTAGCAGTTAGTTTTTTTTTGGTTTTAACCATCATTTCAATATAGGTGGAAATATTGTTTGAGTTTGTTTGACGACGTATCCGTCTTTGCAACCGGAAACCCTTACGCCAAATATTACGAAGCCATCGAAGCGAAATCGAGGGTAAGTATGACGAAAGAGTATGCAATCATCATCCATTTTTGTATTTGCATAATGCTGAAATATTTCATTCTTGGAAAGGTCGATGAAATTATACAAGACTCGATGGTTGCCCTCCAAAATACCTTAAAAGCAAACACTTGGATGAACGCAGAAACTTCGAAGCATTGGCAAGATAAGGTCCAGTTTTTCGCTGCTCACACATTAATTAACAGTTTATTAATTTTTAGTTTACATTGTGTTTTTAGTAAATGTACATGTAGGTAATGTACGAGGGCATTTATTTAAAAAACGATAATGATTTCAGATTTTTTGTTGTTTTCATATGTTTGTTTTTGTCTTATTTTCCCGAACTTAGGCAGCTGCAATTCATCGAGAGTATCCAGTAGACGAGTCCAACAACACTGTTTGGAATACATTTTATGAGAAGGTGAGATGAACTCGATTGATTTCTGACTGTAAATACCTGTTTACATAGCGACTACTAGCCTGAAAAACCTGGAATGCTCAGGGAATTTTGAATTGAACCACGGAAATTTTTAGAATCAAAATTTAAATTTGGGGTCGTTCGTTATAATTCTGAGAAATCTGCACAAAAAAGATTTGCCTGTTAATCAATTCTACCAATTCCCTAAAATTAAGCATTTGCGATTAATAATGTTTCTGGAAAACGTTTTCGAGAGATTTCACGTTAAGTCCGTTATTTCTGATAATATTTTATTAGAGTTTCGTCTATGAAGTTAATTTCTATCGATATTAATATTTCTGAAATTTTCAAAATGGTCTAAAACTGCATTATTGGTGATCTCTTTTACACAAAAAATCTCTGATCAATTACTTTCGTTATTATTATTATTTCCAAAAAAACTTTTCGAGGAAATTATACCTAAAATCCATAATTTATGGTAGTTTTTCAAAGAAATATTTATAAAATCCATCATTAGAATATGTTTGTTTGGTAATGTTGACTATGGGATTGTGGCATACATTTAACCACGACAATATATTTTTTGAACCTGGAAAAATAAAAATATGACCCTGGATAACCTGGAAAACTCGGGAATTTCTTTTTCAGAAATTAGTAGCCACCATGGTTAATCGCCATAGGCATTTTTTTATTTTGATGTTTTCAGTTCGAACCATCTACTGTTCATATGGATAACATTCGCACTATTTGGTTTTGCTTGTCAGATGTGAAGAATCTTTTTGAAGAAGGTTCGTCCGAGTAAGTATATCTGGGTAACTAAACACTATATGTTTTAATACTGCTGGAAATGAGAAATTTCGGATGCACCGCGAAAATAATAGCGGAATTACTTTGACAAAAACAACGAGAAATATCTGTCGTTCATCAAATTCATTTTTGAGATGCTCAGCTGATTCAATTATTCGAAAAGCGCTAGGGAACCCGGTAACGACGGTATGGTTTCCCCAAACATAAAATGTTAAACAAAATTTACAAATGTATATTTTGGCAAAATATATATATATATTTTTTAATAACACTTGGGGTGTACTTCGGTATACAGAGTGGCAAACAATCCTAAAAGTCTTAAAAAGAAAAAGTATTAAATATGCAAACAAAAGTCCTAAATACCCCTGCACAATCGCAAAACCTAGTAAGCAATGTTTTATTTCAATCTTCGCATTGTAGAAGTTTTTTGACTGTTGGTGATTTCGTCAATGCCTGGTATTCGAGCACTCAAAACCGAATAGGTAATGTTTTTGTCGTTATAATTTGATTTTCACGATGTAATAACAACTGACAACTTGGTGTCTGTACATGCTCTATCTAGAAATCGAAGATGGAAATTTGCAACCGCCAGTTTTCTCAGCGGATAATATAAGGTCTAGTATTTGTATGGGCTATGGTATGGACACTACACGTATCTTCATTTAACATTATGCTAACAACAGCAAAACAACATTTTGCTATTTAGAGCCATGAATTACGGAGCTCTTGGATACACAATAGGACACGAACTCACTCATGCCTTCGACCCTGACGGTAAAGAAGATTTCAATTAGGGGCATGCATTGTCAGACAAACAATTTTTACGGATTTGACATATTTTTACTCCAGGAAGCGCCAAGTCGTGTGTTTAGCCAACCATGTTTTAAAACTTGAGAATCATCAATTCGTTCGCACGCTGTATTGATGTTCTTTTCAAAATTTTATTTTATTGAAGCAATTTAAGTAATAAAAGCTCTGGAAGAGCAGAAAAAACCCATATGGAAAAATTATATGCGAGTAATATATCATAAATATACTGATATACATTCTTAATATATTACACATATATTTAAAAAAAGGAATTACATTTGTAATATATGAATAACATTTTGGCAATAACATATAATGACGACAAATATATTCATATTATATTAAGGATACATGTTCATAATATATATCTTATGGAAAATATTTCCGTCAAATACAGTATTATGGACAATATATTCTTAATATCATGTATTATGAATACATTCTGCATAATGTGTCTACGTTACATATTATTACCAAAATATTTGTACAAACGAAATTTGGAAATGTATATTTAATTTAAACGCTTAATTGGGCTATTTGGGATAAACTTAAGTCAAGAAATAGTACATAAAAACGACAAATTATAACCACAAGTTTGAACACTCATCTCTATCTCGCACAGATGGTTGTGAATGTATGATATGTGCGTGTATATGTGCAATATATTCCCCATATATAGTGCCTTATATTTATTTTATACATGACACACTATATTACACATATATTTTAACAACATCTATAATATATTACCAATATATTTCAGATACCAGCTGTAAAATATTTGTAATATATTGCATCAAATATCTGAAATATATTTAGCGTTTATTATACATCATATTTTCTTGACATATTTTATACACTTTTAATGTAAGGCTGCTATATATATATATATAATAATTATATTATCCACACATGAAATCAGGCCAATTTTGGTATATTTTCAATATATGGATAATACATCCAAAAAAATATATTCTTAATATATGTTTTTTCCATATGGGAAGACACAGATCAGATTGAAAAAGATTAGTGGATCAGTTCAAACTTGGATCAGGCGATATTTTTTTTAACAAAATTCAGCAGAAGAATGGGTTTCGATGATCCCCTTCCCTGGACGTCCTTTATGGATGGCCCCTTATGGGACAATTATTATTGTTCCCCCAAGCACATTCAACATATTATATCGATAGTTTTCATTGGTCATTTGATTTCCTTGCATTTGTTCGACATAGGAATGCAAATCGACGAAAACGGCTTTGACACCAACTGGTCCACCAGTTTTCTGGATAGTTACCAGGAACGGGCCGATTGCTTCGATCGCCAATATTCCAGATATTGTGCGGACGGTCCTGACACCTGTGTAAGTAAATTTATCCGTTCCGATTTTCATTATTAATTTAAACAAAAAATGTGCACCAACGCGTATTGCACGTTCATGGTGACTACTAATTTCTGAAACCGAAATTTACTGAGTTTTCCAGGTTTTTCAGGATCGTTCCAGGTCAAAAAATACATCTTAACGATTAAATGTGTCAACTTTTCTTCAAAAACAATATTAAGTAATAATAATAAGGACAATTTTTTGAAAAACTAGATCGCAAGTGGTAGGTTTTTAGTCTATTACCATACAATCATATCCCAATGATGGATTCTACGAACATTTATTTGAAATACTATAATTGAAATACTGGAAATATTTTTTTGGAAATACTAGTAATAACAAAAGAAATTTTTGAAGAGTTTTTGAGAACTAGATTACCGATAATGCAGTTCTAGACCATTCTGAAAATTTCAGAAATATTAAATATTAATAATATAATATTATTATTATTACCATATTATTATTACCATAAATAACGGATTTTAGGCGTAATCTCTCGAAAACGTTTTCCAAGTATATTAATAAGTAAGGCAACAGTGATGACAGTTTTAATTTTTTTTAAATAAATCACCAATAATGAATAAAGATTAATTTAGGAGCGTAACAAGCAGACAAAATTTGTAGAAAAACTTACTCACAGTGCTGCATTTTAGGGAATGGCAGAATTGATTATCAGGCCAATCATTTTTGTGCTGATTTCTCAGAAATTATAAAGAAGAAACACAAAATGCAATTGTGATACTTAAAAATTCCAGGTTTCAATTCAAAATTTCCTGGGTTTTCCAGTTTTTCCATGTTCAATATAAAATTCCCTGAGTTTTCTAGTTCTAGGTCGATTATAAAATTCCCTAAGTCTTCCAGTTTGTTACGTTGAATATAAAATTCCTCAAGTTTTCCAGGTTGATCATAAAATTCCCTGAGTTTTCCAGTTCCATGTTGCATGTAAAATTTCCTAAATTTTCCAGGTTTTCCAGGTTGAATATAAAATTCATTAAGTTTTCCAGGTCTTACAGATTGAATATAAAATTCCCTGATTTTTCCAGGTTTACCAGGTTGAATATAAATTACCTGAGGTTTTCAAGGTTGTTAGCCACCAGGAAATGGACTCCAGCATTCTCCGCATTTTTGGAATTTTGCGTAATTTTAAAACTGCATATATTCGTTTACAGGTGAATGGATACCAAACCCTTGGCGAAAATATTGCCGATAATGGAGGAATGCAATTGGCGATAGAAGTGAGTCATTAAATACGAAAAAGTAGGTGTCATTAAATAAAAAAAATACAACTGCAAGCAACACTGTAAGTAAGAAACGGAAAAACTCTTCAGCCGAAATGTGTGAAGCACCAATATGATTCCCAATGTAGTGTTCTGGCCAAGAAATTGTTTTTCTGTGTTTTTTTAGGCGTATAAGGAGTGGAAAGCTAGAAATGGGACAGACGACATCTTGCCAGGTCTTCCCCAATTCACTCCTCATCAGTTGTTTTTCATCAGTTTCGCTCAGGTAAAAACTACGAAACACTGAAATAACTGCATTATTAACCATTATGATTAAGTTGTTTTTTTCCAGCAATATTGTCAGCAATATTACGTGGATGACACGAAGGAGTGGCAGTTTAACGTACATAGCCCTGTTCAGTTCAGGTGAGAAATATTCGTTAAACAGCATTATTTTATTAAAAAAAATTCGACTGTACGACTATATTATGCCTTGCTCCGGCATAGATAGGCACGACGTGTGTCATTCTTGTATACTACACAACTGATAAATACAGCCTGTAAATATAAATTTAGTGTCCATTTGGAGCAGGGCATAATCTGTAGTACTTTATATCCGGAAATTGCAAAGAAATCTCTAATATTCCATTATTTCTGATCTATTTTTTTGAGATTTAAGAGTGCCATTCATTGTCATAATTATGGGAAAAAAAATTTGTGGAAACTGCGTTAAAATGCATTATTGATCTTATTTTTTTAGTTTTTCAAAACAATTCTAAGGAAATTGCGCCTAAAGGGTGTTTTTTAAAATTTCAAGGAAAGTGCATTAAAATGCGCATTACTGATGCTCTTTTTTCTTAAAAAAATTTCTCAACAATTATAAGGAAAATAAACTTGAAATCCATTAGCAATTCCGAGCAGCAATTCTAAGGAAAAGAAGCTTTAAATCCATTTTATTTTCTATTAATAATTTCTGGTATCGTTAAATTTCGACAGGATTTTAGGCACGGTATCAAACTCTCAAGAATTCGCATCCGCATTCAACTGTACGGCAGGTAGCAAGATGAATCCTGCTTCGAAATGTTCATTTTATTAACCAGATCGCTTTCAACAGCTTTCGAAGCTTTGATCATTGTAATTATTTATTTCTTGACCATTTTAATTCGAGGTCACAGTGACTCTCTAAGGCTGTGATAATTATATTTCTATTGTTCAAGTACACGTACAGAAATTTTAATTTTCCAAATGAATTTTGGAATTTTAGAGAGAAGATTTTTTTAGCTACATAATTACTGAACCTGAAACTGTCAAATGTATTATTTATGTGTATCATTAATTGTAGTAATTTATTTAACGACCATTTTAATAGAGCTAGGACTGATGCTCTAATTATGTGATTTAAGACTGTGATAATTAGTTTTCTACTGATCAAGTACAAGTACAGCACTTTTAATTTTCTGAATGAATTTTGCTATGTGTCATTTGATTTATTTGATGACCATTTTAATGCCAGGTCAGACTGACACTCTAGTTATGTGATTCAGACTGTGATAATTATTTTTCTACTGTTCAAGTACAAGTACAGATTTTTATATTTGTGAATGAATTTTGGCGTGATAGAAAATCTTATTTGTTGCATTATTACTGAACCTGAACCTGTTAAATGTAGTATTTGTGTGTACTGCTTGTTATTTATTGACTTTTCTGTTTGCGAATAAATGTAATTGGTGTACACGTAGTGGCGGATCGCCCCTAACTGATAATTTTGTTTCGATTTTTCACGTACATCCTGTATATGTGCAACCTACTCGCAAGCCCTACTCCCAGTGGACCACATGCGCGTTCATTGGATGAATTAGGAGTCCTAAGCGTGAAGGGCGTTGGCATTATCACGTTCTCTACGTGGGCGGGGCTTGTCATCGTGGGATTCCAAGAAGCACTGCGCGCACCACGTTTTCTGCATTTTGGCTCATTTTTCTGAAACAAAACGCTTTCTATCATGGCAAGCAAATCGTA
This sequence comes from Kryphioiulus occultus, assembly GCA_034687865.1. Classification (NCBI taxonomy): domain Eukaryota; kingdom Metazoa; phylum Arthropoda; class Diplopoda; order Julida; family Julidae; genus Kryphioiulus; species Kryphioiulus occultus. The sequence goes on along the minus strand of JAQGAF010000661.1, from coordinate 28,007 downwards.
AGTGATCGTAAACCATTTTAATTGTCAGTTTTAATGAATATCTCACCGGAAAATACACGTTATTCTTTGCGTTTACTTAGCTACGCGCTTTCTACCATGGCACCCAACGCATTCTTTTCAACTTTACTTTCGCACTTTTTGGTTCTTTTATAAGCCGTTTTTGTAAAGTTGATCAATAATTGAATTTTTAGAAACAAACAGAATGCCTTTATTGAAATGAAAGTTGGTGTAACTGTTGTGACGACTTTTGGGTTTGAACATCATGGTTTGAAGGACAGCAAAGTAGGCCTACTAATTACAGGATGTCCAAAAAGTCTCAGATTTGATTTTATACATGTAGCCTAACTCATTTATTGAAGTTTTTGAAGTTATTCAAAGAAAATGGAAACAATTAAAAGATGGGGTGTAGTTTTTCACGGTGGCTGCCAACCTGGAAACCTCAAGAAAGTCTACATACAAATTTTTAAACGTGGACAACTTAGGGAATTTTGAATTGAAACCAACAAATTTTTAGTATTTATATTTTGTGTTTCTTCCTTATAATTTTGGGAAGTCAGCATAAAAATGATTGGCCTGATAATCAATTCAAACGTTATAGTTATTATTATTACTAAGTATTGTGGCACACATTTAATCATGAAACTAATTTTTTTGCACATGGAAAACAGGGAATTTCATTTTCAGAAATTAGTAATCACGGTGATTTTCACTGATATTTCGGAAAATTAAGACCACGCAGCTTGGTGACTCTTTGGATCCTGAGAAGAAGTTTTCTTAGAAAGCAATCTGAGAGTTTGCCTAGCTAAAGTTTCTTTTATCTCGTCTACAGAAAAATTCAAAAACGGGAAAATTTGTCCCTCAATGACTTCATGAGTGGCAATTTTTCATCTTCGGAGGACGAAGCCAGTGACCGAGATGAGAGCGAAGAAGAATCCAGTCAAGGCTCCGATGGCGCCGAATCCGATGATGAGTCCGAGATGGACACATCAGGACACGATTCACAACATGTTCGGAAGAAAAAGAAAAATCTAAAAATTCCTACGGACAATCCGGACGGGTAAGATTGCAAATACAGGTTATGGACAAGTTTGCCGAGCAAGCTTAGTTATTGGTTTGGAATTTTATCTTCGCTAGAGATGAAGAAGAAGCTGCAGGAATGGGTGCAGGTTTGAAGCACAAAAAAGCTCTAGATAAACTGAAAGACACTGATCCAGAATTCTACAAGTATTTGGAAGAAAACGACAGGGATCTGCTCGACTTCGATGCATCTGACTCTGACGATGAAGCCGAAGAAAGCGAGAAGCTGCATCAGCCCCCTGCCAAATTAGAAGTAAGTTTACTGAAACAAAGCCTTACGAATGTATGCACACTAAAAATCAACGAAACTTTAATGTACAGGTTGCCAGTGACGACAGTGAAGCCGACGAAGATTGCATTGACGAAACCGACGATGAAGCAGCTCCTAAAAAGGATGCAAAAATAATTGTCACCATGAAAATGGTCAACAGATGGACTAATTTATTAAAGGTGCACATTTTGTTGTGTCTTTTTCGAGTTAGGAGTCAGTTGACACTCAATTAATAATGTTGAAATAATGAACGTAATATAGGTTGAAGAACCAACAGCCGAGACTTTACAGGACGTCATACAAGCTTTTCGCGCTGCGGTTGAACAGGCGCAAGGCTCAGATGAGGAGGGGGCGAGTATTTATAAGGTTGGAAGTGGAACGAGTAAGTATTAAATGCAAATTTGAAAAATAGCATCGCATTCGACAAGCAAATTGATTTTTCCACATTGTTTTTCTAGTTTTCAATGCTGTGATGCGCATGTGTATTGTCAATCTTCCCACCGCTCTCAACTCCCTCGTGAAGTTGCCGGCCAAGAAGGACGACCAGATATTGTCAGTTGCTGCCTGCAAACGTTGGCCCAAAATCCAAGTCCTGGTCAAGAATTACTTGGTCGATTTACTCAAGGTTTGTTCGGAATATTTATTTTTCGACCGCTCTATAAATTAGGAAGGTGAGCTGCTATTTTAAATTTTCCCTATTTTTTATCGTATTTATAGATCTTGTTGGTTGTTGCCGAAGCATCCATCGTGACCGTTCTTTTGAAACACGCATATCAAATGGTGCCATACATTTCGGCTACGAATAAATTTGCAAAGGGATTTCTCAAGGTATCTATTTTTTTTCTGAAAACTGAAATGTCGTTGCCTTGATTCCGGAAAGTTGGGGAAATTGCAAGGTGCTGAATGGTAATTTCCAAGAAATGTCTTGCTAAAAGTCATCTAAATTGTTTTTAATTCAATCCTAAATTTGATTTTGGAATGCACTTGTTCAATTTTATGCCATTTTAATATTTTCTAGGTTTGATTGTAAGTCAATTAGTTAATTTTAGTTGAGAAGTTAATTAGCGCCCGAAATATCATTTTTACTTCTATTTCCTTGCTTCCTACAGAAACTGATATATTTTTGGGCAACTGGCGAAGAAACCGTCAGAGTTTTAGCATTCATGGTAATTGTGAAAATAACTAGAACGATGGCAGACCAGTTTCACGAGTTTGTGTTGAAGGTAAGACGTCCACGCATCACTCATTTTTACCCTGTGTATATTCAAAATTTTGTGTTTGCGAATTCGAACCTTTTTTTGGGTTTGGTGAAAAATTTGTTCGGAAAGATTCTTAACATCATCTTGCTTACAGGCTATGTACATGTCATTCGTTAAACATTCGAAGTTCACCTCACCATCAACTTGGCCCATGATCAACTTTATGAAGCGTTCCCTGGTGGAAATTTTTGCGTTGGACGAAAACCAGGCATATCAGTATTCGTTCGTGTACATCAGACAACTGGCTATCCATCTCAGGAACGCCATTACTGTGAAGAAGAAGGTTGGTGATGACGGGAAATGCCGGTTTCGATGGTTTTCCTATTAAAATTTGAAAACGCGAGAATTATTTTTGCTTTTTTTCACGTATCTAATACTTGTCACATTGCAGGATTCCATCAAGGCTGTTTATAATTGGCAGTACATTCACTGCATAAATTTCTTCGCCCAGCTCTTGTCGTCCATGCACCACAGCGAGGTTTTGCGGCCCCTAATTTATCCTCTTGTACAGACAATCATCGGCACAATAAGGTATTTTAAGTTTGTATTTTTGAGTTTGTGTCGTGTAAGCTTATTTTGCTTACTTAAGGTGTTTATTTTTTTCACGTATTAGTTTGGTTCCAACAGCCAAGTATTACCCTCTAAGGTTTCATTGTGTGCGTGCCTTGACCTTGATATCCAAAGAAACTGTGACGTTCATTCCGATATTGCCTCTCCTCACTGAGGTAGTTCCACTTTTTTTTTAACATAATATGATAATTTTACCAAGACTAATTGCCATGTTTTTACGCAGATCTTAGAACAGACAGACTTCAACAAAAAACATAGCCGGCAAAGCTTCAAACCTTTGGAATTTTTGTGCATGCTCAAGCTGTCTAAAGCGCAACTTGCGGAGCAAGGATTTAAGGTTTGCTATGAAGTCTTATAAAAGTTCTAGCTTAAACAGCTAAAATTTGAAAGTAACACTCAATATCAATTTTAGGATGGACTTCTCGATAACTTGTACGAGCTAATGCTCGATTATCTCAACGTCGAATCCCACAAAATCGGTTTTCCTGAACTAGCCCTGCCAGCTACTTTAAAGGTTTGTCTTCAGATCGTGTATTTTTTTAGAAAAACTTATTGTTCTTCTCGATTTACCAAAATTGCATATCTATTCCAGCTGAAATCTTTCCTTAAAAAGTGCAAAGTAGCTAATTACTGCAAACAAATCCGGCAGATTTTGGAGAAGGTTGAAGAAAACACCAAATTCATTAACAATAAAAGAAAAGCGATGAACGTGAATCTGAAAGATGCCAACGCAATCGTAAGTACATCGTTAATGCTGGGCATGCCACGTTTGATCCCAAATTTGATTTAATTTTGTTGCCTTGCTACTTTGAAGACTGCATTCGAGACACAACAGAAATTGCAAGGGACGCCTATTGGGAAATACTACAGTTCATACAGAAAATTGCGAGACAGAGAACTGTTGCATGGCATTACGAAGAAAGGACAGGTAGGATGCGCTTTCATAAAAAAAAATGCTAGAAATAAAAAGTCGCATTACAAACACTGAATTTTTAATCTTTGCAAATTTCAGTTGGAGAGCATTGAAAATCTGCCACCCGTCAAGCGCAGGGAACTCATGGAAAAGCACAAAGACAAGGACAAGGAGGACCTCACAGATCTGTTTGCAGACAATGCGGACAGCGATTCGGATGCTGATTTGTTTTCTAAGAAGGCCAAGAACGACTTAGAGGAAGACGACAACAACGAATGCACAGATCTGACCGATGTTACCAGTACGTCGGACGACGATGAGGAAGATGATGATGAGGAGGAAGAGGTGGAAGAGGACGAGGATGACTAGTCAGCTGCTGACTGTCGAGGCTGTACATTTGCAAACCTGTCCAATAAATCTCGAATTTTATTCTGGCGACTGTCTACAGTGTTTTTTTAGTGGAAATTGATTTGCCAGAAATCGTCTTGGGTCTTGGAAGAGATGACAACGAAAAATAAGGGCCTAATATGTAAGTATTGAAATAATTTAAAACTATACAATTTACATAGGGTTTAAAATTGTCAGTGTATCCTTATCCTTTATTCAAAAACGGTTTCAGGCTCTCGTTATATTTTTATTTTAAAATAAGTAAATATCAACAGAATTTATTAACTGGAGTTTTATTTCTTGGAAAACTCCCATTTTGGATAAAGCCATATTCCGTAACTTGTGAACAGGTTGTAAAGTGATTCCTAGATTTTTGAAGGGTTCCTGTATAGTCCTATATTTTTAGAAAAATTCCTAGATATTCCTGTATTTTACTGCAAGCTGTTGTGGCAAAGAAAAATATAACAGATACTGGCTAAAATTCTTAATCTGAGATCTGGTTTTCTAAAAATTTCGCCTGCTGTGGGCCTAAATTCATATTAAATCTATCAATTCTCATTTTCTTTTAACAAATTGCCTATGACATTCTGTTGATTATTAATATTTCTAAAAATGTCTTAAAATTGCATTATGGTTATTTTTTTAACAAAACCTTCGCCTTTGTCGTTCTCTTAAATGTTAGTATTTATACAAATACAATTTAAAAAAAAATCTGAAATCCACCATTTGTGGCTTAGTTTTTAAAAAAAGTACTATTTAAAAAAAAAAGCTTATGGCATTCTCTTGAATATTGATATTCCTAAGAATGTCTTTAAAAATGAATTATGGCTATTTTTTTAAAAAAAAATTTGGCCTACAGCGTTCCCTTACGGTTAATATTTAAGCTAGTTTTTTCTAGTTTTGTAAAAAAAACTTTGCATACGGCATTCTCAATAGGACTATTATAGATGGGTCGCAAATGTCTGCCGTTCTAAAATAAGTTGGCTTTGGCAAAGTTTGAGAACCGCTGTTTATTTAGTTCATGAAAATTTTAATTTTTTTCTGAAATATTTGGTGAAAATTTAGAAAAAAAAATCAGATATTTGCACATTAAGAAATGTGAACAAAAGTCTCATATTTGCATGTGAAAAAAAATTTAAAAATTGCAACTGACCACAAGCCTTTGAGCAATTACAATTAAAAAGTAGGAAACACTTTTTTTTTCATTTTTCCTATATTTCCACTATAATTCGACTTCCGTACTGCTTTACAGCCTGTGAAGTATTTACTGTAGTATTTTTTTAACTTGTCAGAAAATTCAATTTTACTTCTGGTTATAGATGCAGATGCATCAATATGTGAAAAGTAAAGCGTCAACATCATTTTCAATAGATTCAGTCATTAATACTGTACATCTTTAAAATCTTGAATTTTGTCATAGCCCCATGGAATTCCAAAAATTCCACTATTACATAAAAAATGCACGTGGACGTAGTTTATGCGCGACCCCTGACCAGTTAACCGTCGGCCAACTTTTGTAACCGGTGAACTTGCGCATGCGCGATCACTTTCCGAATGTACCGTTGTTTCCGTCGCGTTCTGTCAACGCCCTCGTTCGTCGAAGGCTAGCCACGAACAATTTTTGCCCAAATTTCGTAAGTTCTTCTTCTTCGTTTTATCACATTTTTTGTTGCCTTGAATTCCCCTGGTCTTTACGGAGCTATTGCCCGAGCCGTTGGCTGGCGTTCGTGCTGTTTCCGAAAGCCGTTGCCTGGGAAAGTTGATGGGGCCGAATCCAAGATGGCGGGTCTCATTCAACAAAATCGGATTTAGGCCTAAAACCATTTCCTTTTTCGCCGGCTCACATTTCTCACATCTGTTCGCTTTCACCGCGAAATTTCCCAGAAACGCACTTTGCCGAACCTACATTAATCACGCTTTAGATCGAGTTTCGTCGAAATTACCGTATGTCGATGGTGCTGCGCTCGCTAAGCGCACCTTTTTACTTAAAATAAAAAAGTGAAAACGAAGACATAATTTTGCGGTTATTTCATAGCTGATTTCGATTGACTCTGCCTGATTCAATTTGCATTTTGAAAACCTGATGGGCTTATAATAACCTCTATGTAATAACCGCAACAGCGATTTTGTTTTTCGAACTGTGGTTAGTTGTGATTAGTGAACTACATTGACAAACACGGGCCATCAAATATTGTGAACAAATCCTGAATTGAAACTGCGCTGGTCATCAAGTCGCAGTGTTGGTAAAGTCATCACTGATGACCAACACTGCACCACATCGCATAACTAATGATCAATTGATCAATTGCAGGTCATAATAGGTTATTACACAGTGTGTAGGCCAGTATGCAAGTTCACGTAATTAGTTGATTGAGTCGTTAAAATTGCAATGGAAACTAAAATCTTGTAATTACTGAACTGAAAATATTATGTAATAATCACATGACGTGATATTTAGCTCGAAAATGGTTCAAATATTCATTTAAAAAGACTGATATTTTTGTGCAGAAAGGCAGGAATGATACGTCACGAGGAATTCAAGCTAATTCTTAATTTTATTGTTGCTTGTTTATTGGTGAAATTTTGTCACGCTGTTGGCATTGCTAGCCGTTTACGTGCAAGGCAAAATGTTTCCTAAAATTTGGAAATGAGTGAACTGAAATTATTATACAACAATCACATGTCACAATATGTAGATCGAAACTGTTTCAAGTATACATTTAAAAACCAAATTGTGACATTCCATGCTCTTTTGGTAAGAGAAAGAATGATCATTTGATCAGGAATTAATGATATATCAGTGTTGATTCACAACTTGATTGTTGGTGAACTTTCGTCATGCGCTTGACATTGCAAGCACTTATTTAAGTAATTTTAGTGTATGATTCTTAACATTTTATCTGCTGGGCGAAGGTGTTTCCTAAAATTCTTAAATTACTGAACTGAAATCGTTATATAACAATCACATGACACACTATTTCAATTTAAAATTATTCAAAAATCAATGTAAGAATTATTTGTGGCATTCTATGCAAAGTTGGTCAAAGAGGCAAATTATAGGCAACATCAAGAATGTTTCATGTTTTGGCAACGTCAGTGGTTGATTCATAACTTTATTGTTGCTTGTTCATTTCCTAATGTACATTTTGTGATTTTTCGTCGTGCTGTTGGCATTGCAGGCTATTATTTAAGTCATTTTATTATACATTTTGAACGTTTTGTCTGTTCTGCAAAAGTGTTTCCATTATCAAGTTCATATGACAAGGTTGTAATTCGTGATTTCTTTTTAATCTTTTAGATATCCCTAAAATGCAGACCATCAAATGTGTCGTCGTCGGAGATGGGGCAGTCGGCAAGACTTGTTAGTGATGGATTTTAATTACTTTTTTCTGTGTGGAAGATTCCTCTTCCAGAGCATGCTTGCACGAGAGTGCAATTTTACCACTTAGCTAGTTATGTCAAGAAATCATGAGAAACTTTGACCAGACTACTTGTGCTGGCATCATTTTTGTGCTTCAGGATAAAGTAGTCCCGAATTTAAGAAAATATTCCAATTTGATCAGCAGGCGACAAAGCTCAGATTTAATGTTTGTTTATTTAGGTATTTTATTTTATACTTCCTGAACTTATGTGATGTAAAATATATTACCCGCTCAGTGGCACCGTCAAAACAATGACAGTTTAATAAATAATGGGATAGTATTAAAATTCCAAGAACATAGTGTGTTGTGACAATTTTAGAACCGCGCAAGTTGAAAAAGGTTAAAAACCGCTGCTTAAGCATATAACTCACATCAAATTGGCAGCCAACTCTGTTTCGAAAAGCAGGATGTAACAATGTGTTGCCAAAATGACCTGCTCTATTTATAAAAAAAAGTGCTAGTCGTCGTTTCAACTGCTATTTATGATAGATCTTAAAGGGAAATATATTACGATTAGTGTCTCGTAGTACCCGATAAATCTTGTTTAAATACAAAAAGATTGCACTTTTGGATGTTATAGTGTAGGCCTAAGCAATTATCTTAGGTGTGTAATGTCTCAGAAACATCTTCAGTCTGAATCCAGATCCTCTTATGACTTGCATATCTTAAGTTTATGGATTGATATTTAAAGTTTTTATCTATTTATGTAGTGTATGTATGTTTGTTCCCAAGTGCAAACTTTTTTATTCAATGATGTCATTTATCCATTAGGTCTGTTGATATCATACACCACTAACAAGTTCCCATCCGAATACGTTCCTACGGTAAGTCAACTACTATTGCTTTGAAATTGGTTTGCGTTTATGTACGGCTTTATCTCATTCTTTGTTTTTTTTTTTTCAGGTATTCGATAATTATGCCGTAACTGTTATGATCGGTGGTGAGCCTTATACCTTGGGTCTTTTTGACACGGCTGGTCAAGAAGACTACGACAGGTTACGACCTCTAAGTTATCCTCAGACAGACGTTTTTCTCGTATGTTTCTCTGTGGTATCGCCTTCATCGTTCGAAAATGTTAAAGAAAAGGTTAGTTTGTCGTGCTTGAACCACGTTTTGTTGCTGAAACGATGGTGCCAGAAGTGAATTTTTATTAATGGTGCCTTTTGTTTTCAGTGGGTTCCTGAAATAACGCACCACTGCCAGAAAACGCCATTTCTGCTGGTGGGCACGCAAATAGATCTGCGAGACGATGCCGGGACCGTCGATAAGTTGGCGAAAAACAAGCAGAAGCCGATCTCGTTCGAGCAAGGAGAGAAATTGGCCAAGGAATTGCGGGCTGTGAAGTACGTCGAATGTTCAGCCTTGACACAGGTTTGTATTGATTTTTACAGGTGTTTATACGTAATTTTTTTGGACCACGGTCCAATGTTTGAGGACCACTGTTATAGCTTAAGAAAATGCGAATATTTTTGAAATATTTTGTGAAAAATGCGAATATTTTTGAAATATTGTGTGGAAAAATACGAGAAAAAAAATCTGATACATACACGTGAAAAAATGTTTGCCACATGCCTGCAAATTAGATTCTTTCCGCATAACATTCGCCATTGTTTACGAACCTTTTTTCATTACAGAAAGGGTTGAAGAACGTGTTCGACGAAGCTATTTTAGCTGCCCTGGAACCGCCCGAGCCGGCCAAGAAGAGGAGGTGCTGCCTGTTGTAATGAGACGCGGCGCACGATAATCTGGAGAAATTTCTTGACACAAACTTTTGATTCCACGCAACGTTTGTAGGGAAGCGCGTATCTCGGAGGCGTCGCGCTTAATGCGTGCGCTGCCTCGATTCCCTGTTTCACCGTGTTCGGAAGACGGGTGAATTTTTCACTTTTCGAATAATCACCCATCGGTTTATTTTCGATTCTCCCGTTTGAAATTGCTCGAATTTTTGGAGTGGCAAATCTTCAATGTTTAGATTCATTCCAGCGACATCGTAATTTTTAATGCATTCGTTGCGACAATATTTAGTCGTCTATTCAGTTATTCTTTTGCGTTTCAACTCCCACGCATCGAGGCGCCTGCCCGGTACATTTTCTAACCTTTTATATGTGTAATATTATTTCTGGAGCGTCCGTGCAGTTTGTGTTCGTTGAGGGGAAATTGCAGTTTTCTCGGGTCTGGAGGTAGCACAAAGTCTGTGCCGATGTGACGGAAACTTTGCTATTTGAATCTTTAAGGCTGCAGGAAAGCAAATGAATGGGTGAAGTTTCCTTCTGAACTGCTAATGTAGCGCAGTCTCGTTAATGTGCTGTTTTAGATTCTTCTGAGTGGTGTAGAGATTATTTCTTGGAGTTACTTGGAATGTACGGCACTTTAGAGGGGGGCACTGCTGATTTTGTAAAGGAAAACGTGAATTTGAGATCACTTACTAATTAGGGAGTGTCGGCATGTCGATAGGTGAATAAATTTAGACTCGATCGTGAATTGTAGGACTGAGTTTTGCGAATTGGTGGTTTCCCCTTTAAAGCTACGAAATAGAAGTAGAAAACAAAATATCTAGTACATGGCGCACCTAAGCTTTCCACTGTCTAATGTTATAAGACTCAACAGTGTATTTGTCATTTAATTTATGGGAAGTCTGTGGCACCGGTGGTGCGCGACCGGTGCTTTAACTGATTTTAAATATTTAAGCGAGTTGATTGGAAGTTTGGAAAATCTTTTTTGTAAAAATGGGATTGGACTGTTGCTGTGTTTTGCTTTAAATGTATTACTCCTTTCTTATTTAAATTTACGACTAACATTTGTACACTTGGCAATATCTACTTTATTCGAAGCACGCGTATCGGGATAAGAGTCGCCATGCTGGGTTGCGGTAGTGATTTACTAGGGTGACTCGGGAGCAGCGCGAAATCCGAACTCGCTTACTGTGGCCAGGTGGGTAACCTTTAAGTCGAGTTGTGAATGCACGAGTTACGTAACTTGGGTATTTACAGCAGATATTTAATATTGTAATGGCAAGTACTTGTACAGCCTTTTCTAATTGATTTGTCACTAGTTAGGAGTAGAGTCTGTAATAGGAAAAGTTTAGTCAATGTCCTTTTTAATATTATTACATGCGGAAGTTTTCCTGTCCTGCACGGGGTTCCCACTGAAAATTTGCGTGCTGAAAATTTGAAATCGACCGTTGCCAAGTTGTCAACTTCCCTCCTTCAGTCAATTTTCCGTAAAAAGGCAATTTTATGGAAAATTTGACTTTTGCCATAGAATTCTGATGTAAAGTAGAAATGCCGACCTGTTTGCTCATGCCCGGACTGATTTTATAGTAAAATCATTCCCGGCGAGTGGGAGCCCGGCCTCGGTGTCGAGTATTTACAAAGTTTCAATTTCGAGAATAATTGTTACTTTCTAGACTAGGAATTACCAAATCGTAGTGCACAATGCACATTAAACTACTGGAAAAAGCGTTTATCGATGGAAAAAAAGTGTTGGAAATCCGTTTTAATGAGTTTAAATAAAAACATTTCAGTTTCACAGTCAAGTGAATGTGATATAGTCTTTTAATTTCCATCAAATGCAGTTGCCTGATTCTCAAACTTTAGGATAAGGGTGCACTGCAGAGAAATATACATGTGGAAACGCCAGGAATGATTGATGTACTTTGAAAAAGTAAGTGGAATTCAGCAACTCAATAATGCGATATACATACATGTAGCTGATTTTTGGTTAAAGCAAAAATCAAGAGTTGACAAGCAATTCGGACGAAGAAATTACTAATGAAATTGCCAATTTAAAAAAAACCTACCTAAGTTTGCTGTTTCCTAATGGGAGTTTTGTGTTGTCTATCCTGTTGAGATATACAAGTAATAAGCAATTGGCTCTTATGCTGATCTTTAAAATAGACCCAAATACGAGTGCAATCAGCCAAAAACGGAATGATTTTATCAACATACTTATATTTCCACAAGAAAACACTTTTCTTGAAATTATAGAAATTTGATTATTGTTTTCATTTTTTCCATTGTTCCTCCTGTGAAAACCTGGAAATCTCAGGAAAGTTCGACAAATCAATAATACATTTTATATACCAGTATAGCTATTTACGTGTAAAAATACAAAAATCAAGAGATGACAAGCAATTCTGTGTAAAAAAATTAATAATGAAATTATCAATTTAAAAAAATAACATTTAAATTTGCTGTGTCCTGATGAAAATTTATGGTGAGATATAATAAGCAATTTTCTTTCCTTAAACTGGAATATGGCGTATTTTGCATTTTCAGTGGTGAAGTGGGTCAATGAAATAATACTGAAATTTCAATTAAAACCTGTCAAAACTATCAAAATTGGATAAACCCAATGGCCAAATTCCATCTGTATAGAGTTGCAACATGGCGGTTGCTTCCCCAATTCGACTTCAGCTCTCCGCGCAGGAAATACGTCACGGGTTCCATCGAACCGAAAGTCAACTTCCGGAATCGCCATTTAGATAAATGTCGGGTGTTGGTTCGTTCCTATTTTGAACTGCTTTTTATTTTTCTTCAAATCTGCCGAGTAATAACTCCGCAAATCGCATATGTGAGTTAACGCAAGGACGCTTAGAATGGGCTCGCGAAGGTATGTCATTCTTGAGGTTCAACTCCTTAGTTTACGTAAATTATGAATTGATTCGTTGTCGAATTCGAACATCCGAATGTACATGTACTGTTTTGCATGAGAAAAAGTTGCCCTTTCGAACTTGGGTCTCCCCTCCCCGAGTCAGGGCATTTGGTCAAAGTGCGATATTTACTGGAAATGGCAGCTCGTGCGCCAGCACAAATCACACAATTTCCAGTTTTAACTTTGACGTTTTTTTGCTAAGCCGAAATGTCACTCTTCATTACCAGGTATGGACTTGTACAGCTGTAAAAACTTTGTCAGTCTCTTATGAGTTAATGTTTGATAAGCACCTAAGACTGCCTGAGTATTGCCGCTGTAGTGTACATAAATTTAACGAAATACCGAAACGTTTAATATTAAAGCTGATTGCATTGAGGACGTTGAAGGTGCATTTTATCACGCTTGACCTTCCCAATTATATAACCAAAATTATGTAATCGGTTGCACCTGGACCGAGGTTGCATCTCATTTGTACTTCTGACACACAAATTTGCATCAACCTACAGTGTCGTTTTGGCATCAGCAGGTTTTCGGGCAACGTGAACAAAAACAGAGCTGTTTTGAATAGAGCTGCTGTCACTGCGTTTATGTGCACCTGAAATTTAAATTATGTTGTGCAAAATGGGAACGTGTTTTACTTAATGGAAGTGATTTTCAGAAATTTTAATTGAGATTCGGCAATGGGATGGGTTGATTTTGTTTGGTTCAAGCGTATTGTAGACAAGTAAACATAGTGTGTCACTTTATGGAAAATCCAAGTTTTGACTCCCAGATCATCTATAAGCTGAGATTTTTTAACATTTTACAGTTGAATCTGTTCGAAGCTAGGAATACGGCTGCAACATCCTTATTTACCTTCCAAGTCCTGTAATGTGTTGGGGTTGATAAAAATGTCCCCAATTATAATTTCATGCTGTATAATTTAAATAATGATCCTAGTAGATGTACCCTTGGCCTGATCATAACTACATTTATTTATTCTTGAACTTTATTCCATTTGATGGATTATCCTGAAAGCATTTTAGTCCAAAATAATGTTAAGTTACAGTGTTGATTTAAAAGGACCAATAGGAGCAGGTCACGTTTAAAAATGTGCTCAAGAAACCATTGCTGCCTTATATCACTGGAAATATTTACTAGTAATGAAGAATACAAAAAGATTCTGTACTATATAGACAAATATTTATCAAAGTAGCAATAATATCACCTCTTGCTGATTGCTCCAGTGTACGATTCATTTCAACAAAAATGTTAGTTGCAGTAATACCATGCAAAGCTTAGGCCTACATAAAACCAATTATTCCGGTAATTCTGTAGACATACAGTGATAAGCTTTTGAGGGAACGCACCAAACTTCCTTTTAATACAAGTTTAGAGCCGGACAGTCGTTGTGCTATACTTACGAGTGTTGGGGAGAAAAGCAGATCCTGCTTGATTTTATCACTAGGGTTTGATTTCCTGGTAGGCTATAGATATCGGGACACCAATTGTGACAGTTTCTGTTTAGCATTGCAAATAACCAGTTGCTCGATATCCTGTCATTGTTTGATCAACTGGTAATATTGAACACGTATCATACTAGAGTGTCGCCTTTTTTGGAGATGTAGGCCTATGGGCATTTCATTGGTTTGGACTTTATTTCTTACAAATTTGTGTGACTGTTTTAGGGATGTTTTGGTGTGTTGACCAAGGTGCTATGTTCAAAGTTGAATTTATTTCCTGTAGGAGAAATGACGAGTTTCATGCAGTTTTGTTTCGAAACTACCCTAAACATAGATTAAGGGCAGAAAAACAACACACCCAATTTCTGATGTGACCGTAATTTAAATTTAAATGCTAGTTTTAATCAGCGATGGCAAATTACCATAACACAGGCTTATACGGCTTAAGCCTATATCATGTTGGAAATTGATCTGCATGCACGCTTTGGTACAGTTTTGCTACAAATTTAAGCAAGTTTAATTTTTGATACATTTGTTTCTGTGATGCAATTTTATCTTTTCGTAATTTCCCTTTGCAGGTGTTCGTCTCATAATCCCCCTATTACTGCATGTTATCACCTGTCATCATACACGATATTCTCCGTAATCTGCAACGTACTAAAAAGCGGCATTTAATTCAAACACTCATCGACTATCCCAACATGATAAATCAAACAGTTCAGTGTCAGGTTGCAGGGTGACTGGCCGCCTGGAAAAGTCAGGGATATTGATTTGGTCTGGAAAAATCAGGGAAATATATTTAATGTCTGGAAATTTGTTGTGGCTCAACGTTTTGATTGCTATAAGTACATTTAGCTCAGAAAAGCATTAAAATAGATGTATTTGAGATCTACTTTTTATAATATCGGCATACAGCACTTCCATTATCATTTCCTAATATTTCTTCTTAAAAATTCACTAAAATATACCTAAAATCCGATATTTCTGCTAATTTTTTTTTTTTATGAAAATTTTGCCTACTGTGCTCCTATATGACTAATATGATACTGTACATGAAGTTTGCTACTTATGAAATTTTTATAAAAATCAGATTTTTCAACATAAATATTTCATATAGCGTTTCTGTCATTATAGATAATTTTTAAAATTTCGAAAGAAGAAGTCCGTCGTTATTAACATTAATACACTACAAATTCATTATTGCTCATAATTTTTCCAAAATTCCGCCTTCGGCATTCCCTTAATTGTTAATAGCATCATTGTGTTAGTATAAATTGTCTGGAAATGTTCAACAAATGTCTGGAAAACCTGTAAAAGTCAGGGAAATTTCATCTGCGATTCGGCCAGTCACCCAGAGGTTGGCAAATCATCCTGAAGTTGATCGAATGGAGGACCTCCTTTTAGTTCACTAACTTCACTTCCCCTTTAGCAGAGTTCATCGCTGCTCCACCACCATTGCGTTTCCTGTTTTAAGGTCAACTTCACTGCCTCTCGTGATGGTGCCGGGTCAGCATCCTTTTTTTACAATTACGACAGGCCTAATTAACTATTCCCTCCCAACAAATGAAACTTATCTGGTAATCCCAGACAGCTGAATTCAGCTCGTGGTTATGACTGGGTTCTCGCATAATTTAAATTAGGATGTAACGTAATATTGTTCACCAGATATGATATGGTGATTGTGCCAAGTGAGAAATTACTCATTGAATAGGAAATGCACTGGAAACTGCCGCAAGGTGAAGTAACCTCTGGTTCCTGAATAGCTTCCTGGAAATTAAAAGAAGGTTTTTAACTCTTTTGACTGGAGTGGAAATGCGTAAGAAACGAACCGAAAAATGACCGACATATTATATGGTTGCGATATTGTTTTGCCAACCCTTTGAACGATGATAGATTACTGTCAGTTTAACCCCATCTGAGTTTCAGCTGGATTATGGCAGTGACCTTAACTATCAATCTTAAAACCAATTCATGGTGACTACCAGCCTAGGAAACCTAGCTGGAAACCTTAGGGAATTTTATATTCAACCTGGAAAACCTGGAATATTCAGTGAATTTTGAATTGAAACCTGACATTTTTCGGTATCAAAATTATATTTACTGTTTGTTCGTTACAGGTCTGAAAAATCCGCACAAAAATGATTGGTGTAATAATCAATTTTACCATTCTCCTAAAATTCAGCATTTGTGATTAAGTTCTTTTAAAAAAAAATCGTATGGCGCTCCTAAATTAATCATAATGCATTTTTAGTGATCATTTAGTTTAAATAAATTAAAATTGCCATCAGTGTTACCTTCGTTATTAATATTTCTGAGAAACGTGTTCGAGTGGTTGTACCTAAATATCCGTTATTTCTGGTAATTTTTTATATAATTTTTATTTTGGTCTATAGAGTTAATTTCTGTCAATATTAATATTTCTGAAAGATTCAAAATGGTCTCTGGTTTTTTTGTAAAAAAAAATCACTCCCAAATTTATTTCATTATTTTTTTAATTAATGAAAATATACCTAAAATCCATTATTTCTGATAGTTTTACGTAGAAATGTTCGTAAAATGCATCGTTGGGATATGTTTGGCAGGGTAGGCTAATGTTGACTAAAATCCTACCAGTTGAAATCTAGTTTTTCAAAAAAAAAAAATTCGCCTATGGCGTTTCCTCGTTACAATTACTTAATATTTTTTTTCACTGAATTGTGGCATGCATTTATTCGTTAAAATATTTTTTTGAAGCTGAAAAAATTTAATATGACCCTGGAAAACTAGAAAACTCAATTTCGTTTTCGGAAATTAATAGTCGCCATGGGTACGCACACATTCCTGAAATATTCGGCATAATGATTATACGATGTTATTGCCCCTGCCGTATCATTACCATTCTAGCTCTGTTTCTAGGTTTTATTTAATTCAAACCTGGTTAATCATTAAGTATTGCTTTGCTCTATGGATTTGCCTCGTTTGACCTCTCCTCGATTTTCGTTTTTATAAATAATTTATAAGGGTAGTTTTTTTAACGGTTGACTGGTGTCGTCCAACAGAGATCTCTTAAACTGAATTGAGGGAAGAACGAGCTATATCAGATAAATTCACCTCCATTGTTTTTTGCTTAATCTGATTGTGGGACGTGATGCTTCGAAAAGTGGCCAAACAAGGCAATACGCTTCAGCGCCCCTGCAGATTTTATCTTATAAACCAAAATTTCAAACGAATCCATTTTATCCCACTTTCATTTTTGACTAAACGCCCTATTAGCTAAATATTCAACTCTGAAATCGTCATGCCATTGGGAAGTATTTTCATGAAAACTGATGGTTTGTACTGCACATAGCATTATCCTTGATGTAAATAAAAATATGTTGCGCGGAAAACTATAACGACTAAGCAGACATTGTGAGCAGCTATTTGACTCACCTAATTAAAACTTAGTGGATTATGCTAGATGAGTTGTCAAGGTTTTTCTCCAATTGACAACATCTGCATTGAGGACGGAAATGTGAATCATTTGTACAAGCAGCACCTTTCATATTCGACCAAAAATCATAATTATTGCGTAATTTGTTAATGTTCAAAATGTCAGTAAAACTGCAGTTAAATTGTCTGATCTATCTGCATATTCACATACTGTATGAAATTTTTTCATTCTTTTCAGGTGGTTTCATCCAAACATTACTGGCATAGAAGCGGAAAATTTGCTGAAGGAGCGAGGCTTCGATGGCAGTTTTTTAGCCAGGCCCAGCAAAAGTAATCCTGGCGATTTCACGTTGTCAGTTAGGTGAGCTTATCTCGTGTAGTTTATTTTAGTAATTTTCCATTGAATTATATAATACATTTAATAAGCTTAACAGCTCTTCAATTCTTGATTAAAAAAAATCATGCAGTTGATGTTAAAGTTCATTCAAACTGTTTCGATATATTTAAGGAAATTTCAAATTGCATCACTGGATCAGATCAGTGAATTTGCACCAGGTTATTTGTTGGTTTCTCGCTCATCTGATTTTCTGAATTTTTTTTTTCACGAAGGAGAAATGCTGAAGTCACGCACATCAAAATTCAAAACACCGGAGATTTCTACGATCTCTACGGCGGGGAGAAGTTTGCCACGCTAGCGGAACTCATCCAGTACTACACCCTATCGGAAAACCAGGGCCAGCTAAGGGAGAAAAGTGGAGAAGTCATCGAGCTTAAATATCCCCTCTACTGTGCTGATCCAACCACTGAAAGGCATGCACATTTCTAATGTATTAACTTTTTAAATAAAGTGAGTATGTGCATCAGTCCCTAAAGAAATGGTGAAAGCTACTGGGCATTTTTGATCGAAATTGCCTTTGGTTTATATTAAAAGTTCTGTATAATTAAATCCGTGAAATTTAATATTTTGTAATAAGGCTATCTTAATTACTGGGATATCTGTTATGATCTATAAAAGTGCAAAAGTCTATTGCATCCTCGCTTCGATATACTGAGTGGAAATTCATCGGTTCTCATTATGTCGCTAATTTGCTTTCTTTCTGACATTGAAACAGGTGGTTTCACGGATCTCTGTCCGGGAAAGATGCAGAGAAAATCATCAAAGATAAAGGTAAAAACGGCAGCTTTCTGGTACGAGAAAGTCAAAGCAAACCTGGTGATTATGTCCTGTCTGTGCGGACAGAGGATAAGGTCACCCACGTTATGATCCGGCGTCAGGTAAGCGTAAACATGCAATAACTGTGGTCGGGAACAATTACAGATGCGCTGATGCATTTCTCATTTGCGATTACAGGATGGAAAATTTGACGTCGGAGGTGGAGACAAGTTTGACAGCCTTAGCGAGTTGGTGGAGCACTACAAGAAAAATCCCATGGTCGAGACGACGGGGACAGTGGTGCACCTGAAGCAGCCTTTCAATGCCACTAGGATAAACGCATCCACCATCCAATGCCGCGTCCAAGAACTGTCCAAGGAAAATGGTCTCACCAGTGGCAAAGCAGGTTTCTGGGAAGAATTCGAAGTACGCAACACCTTGATTCGCGCGATTTTGAGCCACGAATATGAAATGGTTGCGCCGTTAGAAAGTTTTGACACCCTAAATTAATTTGTATGGTTTTTCATTGTCGCATTTTCCAGTCCTTACAACAGCAAGAGTTTAAGCATTTGCTGAGTCGCAAGGAGGGAGCCAAGTTGGAAAATAAGAGCAAAAATCGCTACAAAAATATCCTGCCTTGTAAGTTTGGCGAAATTCTCAGTTTCGAAAGGCGGGGATTATAATGCTAAAAAAAAACTTAAGGAAAACCTTGTTTCAGTTGATCATACGAGGGTGCTCCTACTCAATACTGATACGACCTGCCCGGGATCTGAATATATCAACGCCAATTACATCAGGGTGAGGATTTGGTGAGATTCAGCGCTCTAAAACTTTGGTTGCAATTTGTGTTTAAATTCGCGCTGTTTCTTGTCACGTTAGCCGGACGGTGATCTGAAAGAGGGCGTTTGCAAGTACATCGCGACGCAAGGCTGCCTACTGAGCACCGTGAACGATTTCTGGTGGATGGTCTGGCAGGAGAATTCCAGAGTCATCGTCATGACCACGAAGGAGGTTGAGCGCGGAAAGGTAAGCAGGATTAGATAAGATTTCCATTTTTTTGAAACCTGGAGAGTTAACACCGAAAAACACTTGAAATTGTTTTATTAATCCTTGTTCACACCTAGAAACATGGTTTCTGGAAACACTTCGTGAAAGAAAATGTTTCCACATTTCTGGCATGGAAACATATCAGAGGGCAAAAGTCCCAAAATATTTCCTTGCTTAAAATTTGGAAATATTTTCAAGGAAATCTGTTTTCAGAAACCATGTTTCTAGGAAACGTTTCCTGTGTGTGGACAAGGTTTTAGAAATAATAACTCGACATTGTTGCTTAAATCTAACAAACTAAAAAATCGTACTCGATCCAACATGGAAAAAGAGTATTATAAGTAGTGGTCAAAATTCAAACATGTTCTGTCGAGCTCGGTATTTCTCGGACTCCGTGCAGTTAATATCGAACGACTTTAAATGATTATTTAAACCCAAAAAACTAAGTCTTGCTCGACCAATCATAGAAAAAAGTCAAAATTTTACTAACACGCAAATTACTTATTTACTGTCTTAAAATCGACCATTTGATAGTTTGTCTATATCCTGTGCAATGTCGAGTTTTCAATTAAAAATATCGTACTTGGTTCAGGCCAAGTGTGCAAGGTATTGGGCGGACGAAAACGGCCAAGTGAAAGAGTGCGGCAAAATCTCCGTGGAGAAGATCGCCGAATCCACGAATAACGACTACACGCTGCGGGAGTTTAAAGTGACGAAGGAAGGAGAGGTAGGACGCATAATCAGTTTTTCAGTAAAAATCGTTTCGAAAGCTGGCATATCTTTGTTTCATGAGAAATGTGACAACTAGGAAGACGAAAGGAAGGTTTTTCACTACCATTTTCAAGCGTGGCCGGACCACGGGGTTCCTTCGGATCCCGGTTGCGTTTTGAATTTCCTTCACGACGTTAATTCAAGGCAGGAGTGGATCGAGGATGCTGGGCCCGTGGTCGTGCATTGCAGGTGAAATTTCGCGAGCTTTTATTTTCTCTCATGTTCTGAAACGTTCGAGCGAATCGCTCATTCAGTAATGTTTGCTTTTCTGTCTCGTTAGCGCCGGCATTGGGAGAACCGGCACGTTCATCGTCATTGACACCATCATCAACCAAGTGAAGAAATACGGTCAGTTACGGTTTGGCAATTTGGCAATAATGCTACTCCGAATGTGTGTAAAACAAAGATATCGAAGCATTATCTCCTTCCGATATCACAGGCCTGAATTGCGAGATAGATATTCAAAGGACAATCCAAATGGTCAGGTCGCAGAGGTCTGGCATGGTTCAAACAGAAGCTCAG
Organism: Kryphioiulus occultus; assembly: GCA_034687865.1. Taxonomy (NCBI): domain Eukaryota; kingdom Metazoa; phylum Arthropoda; class Diplopoda; order Julida; family Julidae; genus Kryphioiulus; species Kryphioiulus occultus. The sequence goes on along the minus strand of JAQGAF010000661.1, from coordinate 7,109 downwards.
TACAAATTCGTATACATGGCGGTGCAGCATTTCATCGAGACACTGTCGCAGAGGATGAAAGAAGAGCAGGTATAGTCCTGACGCGTTTGATCATGCGTGTTCAGTTATTGACTTAAACCAAATTATTTTCTCTGAAAATCGCGTTCAAATTCCTACAGAAAAGCAAGCAGTTGGGCAGAGAATACACCAACATAAAATACACCAGCGAAGCTGTCGGCGGTGGCGATGTTGCCAAAGCGCTGTCGAAGTCGACTTTGTCGTTGCCTACAACTCCGAGCGCAATTCCGAAGGACGCGAAGCGGGCTTCGCATCCGGCAATTTCAAACTCGAGCGTAACCATAAGTACGCTGCCCACTAGCCCGACCGCAACCAACACAAACTCCTTGCCGAGGTCCCTGGAAAATCACATTCCCAGGTAAGACTCACTTCCCAACTTAGTTTCAATTCAAGTTTAAAACCCATGTGGCCAGGTTAAAAATTACTTCTCAAGCTGGGAATCGAACCCCGTCTCGTGTGACAGACCATTATCAGATCCTAAATGTGTGTTGCGTGGTACTTTCAACCTGGAAACCACAGGAATTTTGAATTGAAACCTGTAATTTTTCAGTATCAAAATTACATTTTGCGTTTGCTCATGGTAATTCTTCAAAAGCAGCAGAAAAATGATTAGCCCGATAATCGGTTCCACCATTTGTGATTAATTTCTGTAAAATTTTTGCCTGCTGCGCTCCTAAATTTATCTTACGTTATGCCTTATTGGTGATTTAGTTTAAATAATTAAATTACCATCAGTGTTGCCTTTGTTATTAATATTTCTGGAAAACGTTTTTGATAGGTTACACCTAAAATCCGTTATTTCTGGTCATTTTTATACGAGTTTCGTCTATGGAGTTAATTTCTGTCAATATTAATATTTCTGAAAGCTTCAAAATGGTCTCCAACTGCATTATTGGGGTGATTTAGCTTTTATAGAAAAATAGACCTCACAATTTTCTTCCATTGTTATCATTTCCAAAAAAAAAACATTTCAAAAAAATGTGCCTACATCCATTATTTCATCCATCAATGGGATACATGTATGGTATGTATGGTAATGTTGACTAAAAAAATACCATTTGAGGTCGAGATTTTCAAAAATTTTGCATATGACGTTTCCATATTATTATTATTAAATATTGTTTTCGATAGAATTGTGGACCACATTGCTTTTTTAAGTGTTTTTTTAACCTGGAAAAATTAGATATGACCCTAGAAAACCTGGAAAACTCGGGTAGTCAAAATGTATGTGTTGTGTTTAAACCTCCTATTGCTTCTTGAAATCCCACTGTGAATTGTTTGTCTTATGTTGTGTATTGTAAAAATGTTTCGGGGGCATCCCGTGTTCCTACATGCATATTATTCGTTGCAGGCCACCCGAGGAACACCCGAGGCAAATTTACGAAAACATCCCACTAAAAGATAAGAAGGTGGCGCCAAATTTTAACCTAAACGTTGCCCCTCCAACCATTTGCGCTCCTCCTCGTCCTAGCAAATCGTGATTATTTTTTTTATTATCGAAAGAGTTTTTATCTTCGGTAAGTTTTGAAAGAAGACGTTATCATCCCCAGCTCCCAATGAAATTCCCGAGCATGATTTTTTCGGGATAGCTAACTTTTAGCCTAAACTACCTCTGACCCTAAACCACCTCATCCTTATCATTACTTTATGGATGTCTACTGGAATTCAATGATGTGGATTTTGAAAAATCTTACGTCTTGACTATGCTTTCACAAGTGTCCTTGATATTTACCGGCTTCCCACTTTCTGTAAAATCAGGGAATGTTAGGGAATTTGAGATTACTATTTTTTAGAAGCATTTTTTACAAAAAAAACTAACATTCATTATTTTAGAACTTTCTTAGCAAATTCATGAATAGATTTAAAAAAAAAAACTTTGCCACTACATTCCCTTAATTATTATTTCTCAATACATGTATTTTGTTTCTAAAAATGTTGCCTCTTGCAACCTAAATTATTAATATTGCTAAACAACGTTTTGTATGGCCAAATATAGGCTAAAACGTATCTTTTAAGACCTATTTTTTTTTTTAAAAATTCGTCTACCGCTTTTCTGGTAGTATTTATACTTCATAAAATTTCTAAAGTCTGCAGAAATGCCCGTCTCTGATAATTTCACCTAAGGCATGTTAAACTTCGTTCTATTCAGGGCTTGACAATTAATACATGTACTATTTTTGTGGGCGAATATTGTGTGAAATTGTGAAAAATGTCAGAGACATTACTGAAAAGTTGTCAGGGAAATGACTGCAAGTTGTCAGGGAAATCGATTTGAGAATTTGAATGGGAACCCTGTAGTTAGCAGTAAAAATAATGGAATCTCCAAAAAATTTGACGAATTCCAGTAGGCATCTGGTGACCTTTTACGTGATTGTTCTTGAATGTCTCTGTCCTTTGTTTGTTTTCAGAGCAGTTTTATACATTACGAGTGAGCAGCCCCAAAACACTGTGTCGTGACCCTCGGCTACAGGGCTGCACTCCAAGATGCATTTTAAGCGATGTGCCGTTACTTTATCGACTGTTCGAATAGATATTTCTGACCACTGTTTTTGAGAGGATGTTATAGTGACCGATCGTTAACTGTTGGCCCGCAAACGAAACACGAGGGATGAAAGTAATGTCGTATGGTAAATTTGGACTCGTGATTTGCGCTGAATCGAAAAATTCAACACAATCGACAAGCTTGAGAAGAATTTATTAACAAAAATTGCGATGACCATGCAATCGCTATTATTTCACTGTGAAAGATGTAAACATGGAGTGGGTCGATCGTAGGTCAGATACTGTCCTCCTATTTTTTATCACAGCTTGCTGGATTTATGGCTTTTGTAAAGCCCACTAAATGCTTTAAACATTTTCCCAATCTCGCCTTCGTAGCTCGAGTTTATTCAACTTTTGTTATCATCGTACCTTTAAATGTACGTCACGCTGGTTAAAAAAATTGGCGTTTTAACTCTGGTTGTCTACTTTTTCCAGGTTTGGAAAGAAAAAGAAGAACAAGAAGAATAAGAAAATAGTTTCTTGATAGTGTGTCGAGTGCCATTTTAGCTGCAAAGTACATATGCGGAAAGATTAGCAAAGGTTGTGAAAAGTTTTTTAAGGTCGTTGCACTCGTTAATGAACAGTTTTCATTAAGTTTCTAAATTAATTCCTGTTTTGTGCTCAAAATTTGGCTTTTGTTGTCGACTGCTTGAAACGAGCCAGCAAGTTTTGATAAAAGAAAAAAATACTGAAGATATGGGAAATGTTAGTGAGGGTCCTCTGAGACGAAACTCACTTTTACTGTTAAGTTTTGCCTTCGGCAATTTGAAATTATTGCCAAAGCCAAAAAGTTACTAGTTAGCTTAGAAAGATATTACAAAGTCCATGAAATAAGATATTAGTTCTGCTTAAAATTGTACAATCAATTGCTTTTCTAAAATAATTTAGCTAGGTTAGGTTTAATGAATTATTCCTCCATTAAAAGTATTTTAAATATCCCGCTCGTTAGATCGTTGAAAATACACGTTATATTCTGCTCTAGAAATATCGTATACATTGTCATTATAATAATGATAAACGTTTGAAATGTGTGAACTTTTATGGGACAAAGTGTGCCGATTTGGAACCTGGATCCATCCAAAAATGACTAACACGTTTTGTCTCATTTCAAGTTTTATCGTAATTAATATTTAAAATGTTGAACTTTTCTCTTTGTATCCAAAATGCTGGTAATGTTACTCGATATTTCAATTCGTCATGGTACCAAACTTCTCCTTGTAAAATTATTCTGAAATGCTTACGAGGGAAATTTCCTCCGATAATGAATTTACTGTATGTTACCCAGGGGGAATGTTTCGTTTTTTTACTGAAAGTGTTGGCCTATCTTATTCATAAAACGATCGTAACGCATTTTCAATCATATGCTCACGGATGTATGAAAAACTGAACAAATACGAAAGATATATAAATGGTTGATTATTTTAGTTGGATTTTGTACATATTTTATAAATACTGCACACACTTCATCTGCCCCGCGATCTCATTAAAAATATTTATTTTACAGCGATATTAGGAGTCAAGTTTGGGGCAGTGAAGAAATATCCTTTACAGTACCCCTTTTGTTTACTAATTAATAATCAGTTTTAATTTTTGCAGTTTTGAAATAATGTCAATAATAACCAATGCATGGGTTATGAGCTAGTTTCTCCATCTAGCTTATTGAGGGATGGTGGTATCCGAATCAGTATTGTTCTCATCGGCACCGTTTTCTTCGACAGGCAAAGAGTCGTTTTCATTATCGACAGTTCCCACATTGTCCTCGGATTTATTGGTCATCTGCCACGTTGGGATGATTGGTGCAATGCTCGGTGTGGCTGGGAATTGATGCCTAAATCGTGAGTAGAAAACAACCGTTAGTATTTTGTACAACTCGCCACGGTGTTGCGGGAAAGTTTGCAACTTGCCTATTTAGTAACAGGCCTTTTAAAGACGATATTTCTTGTTTCAAGTCCGAAAACTGAACTTCCATGCCCTTGGTCAGTCCTTGCGAAGCCTATTTGACACAAAAATACTGCAACGCTGACCTTGGCTGATATTTTCATTAGTTTTGCATTTAATACCTGTTGTGTTCCGACAGCATCCTGCTTCTTATTTAATTGCTGGATGGTGGTTTGAACATCGTGTAAGGTTTCGTGCATCTGAGTCATACTCGTGTTCATCGTGGCTTGAAATTCTGTCACCTGCTTTTCCACCTGTTTCAGCCTCGTAGCTTCGGAAGGAATTCCAAAGAAGTAGGGAAGAATGTATTTCTTGGAAAAAAAAATTCAAATTTTAAAGGATTGAACTAATTGTGGCAGTTGCAACGTTGATAATGTACGCATTGCTACCTTAAATAGATGGTACAATCCGTAAAGTGCACCACACACTAGTACGCCAGTGGTGCAAATATCTCGTAACGTCGACCAAATCGACGGGGGCTTGGGCTGATACATGTTAATGTGCTGATACTCCGGCCGGAATTGTTGATGCGAAGTTTGGCCGACATCTTGTACTGTTCCCGAACTAGCGATTGCCACATCGATTTCGGTTGGAGTCAAGCCTGTCGTGAAATGTCAGGGATTTGTGAATGGTTTGCCACGTCTTCCCAGACAATTGAGTCCATTAATAAATGGCTATTACCTTTGCTTTCTAAAAATGCCCTTTTCTGCGTCAATGGGCTGTACTTGACTTTAGGATTTTCCAGAAATTTAACGGCCTTTTCAATCTAAAAATTAGTCGTCATGAAAAATGGTGAAAATAGCGATTTGCTGTTCAAACGGATATTCAATGGTATAAAAATTATTTCATTATGCCAAATAGTTTGCAAATATTACCAGGCTTTGTCTTGAAATTTCTGGCTGAGGATCACCGGCTGTAGATGTTCCTGGCTGTACAACACCAAATATTCATAATTAACGTTTATCAACTATTTAATGCATTCTAACCATCCTTGATATTACCGAGCCTCTATTCACACTCGTACTATCGCGTTAGAGCAAAAGCTTTAAAAAATAGTTTCACTGTGGAATAATCGTGAATAACAAACTCGAGCGTGCTAATAATAAACGTTACTGCTAGCATTTCTTTTCATTTCAAGAAAATGCCCCAAATATTTAAGAGAAAAGCATATTTCACTACATGTAAAACAATTTAACAAGGATTGTGTAGACATTCAAGGACGTTTTCACCAGAATGACAGGGAAATGGTCCGAAATGTTCATCATTTTCAAAGCATGTCCGTTTTAGATAACCGCTGTTGGTCGTGGAACCATTATTTAACCTGAACTGGCAGTAACAAACTTGTACTGAAGCTGGGTAACGAAGTCGTTTATCAAAACTGACCTAAGCACTTTTGGAACTTTTGCAAACCTGGTCTAAGACGCACCAAAGCTAAAACGCGAAAATACAAACGCGGTAATCTCGTTTTCCATTGCCGAGTGTGAAATGCACAACCGAGGACATACTGAACTAAACTCTAGTTTTACAACTTAGATAATGGCGAAATCCACGAAGACGTGTTGCTTGTGTAGCCATGGAACACGAGATTGCCACGTTTGTTATTTATAACGTTTTAGCTTTGGTGTGTCTTCAGTGTAAAGAAAAGCATTGCACCACAGACAGTATGTTTACCAAACAACAAACCGTGTGGCATTGCAAGATCACATCCATATTTGATGATTAATAAAACTGTCGAAATTCAAAATCTTTCCCAGGTAAGTTAAATATTTCATTGATTTCCAGGTTATCTCCTTGTATTCAAAATCCCTATAGCAAAACGGCAAGATAAACCTACTAACCCTCAGGTTAACTCGTGATTATAGTTAGATAGGGAACCCCAGGTTGTCTAACCTTGTATTCCTGCAAGGGTACAACTGATACCCAACTAATATTCCAGAACTTTCAGATTTTAATTTCTCTTTACTCGCAAATATTAATGCCAACGCTTAAAATCAATCTGGCGCCGTCTAACTGGCATGACATTTAGCAATTTTTATTTTTATTTTAGCTCAAAGTACTGATGCAAGACAAGGTGAGTGCAAGCTCAAAAATCAGCTTCAGCTAGCTCTCCTCTATGCTGTCATCAGCCGCAGCTATAACAACACCTCTCATAATCGAGCCAGCTTCACTTATTGACCGCTATTTCACACAACACTGGCAATGTTTACGAAAATCGCACGATTTTAGCTACTTGGCACACGGCCAACTGCAGCATCCCAGTCTGCTGCGAAGCCAGTCCAAAGTTCAAGTGACACCACCAGCCGCGAAGGACCTCCGAACGGCCGTGGCACTTCGTCCAAGCCCTAACCTCGGTCTCAACCGACCACCGTCTAGCGTTTATAATTTCAAGCGACATGAGTACAGACCCCCCCCCCGAAAAGCTAACCTTTTGGGAATTCATCGCATTCTCGTCCTCCATCTTGGGATTCCTGTCTCGCGCGCACGCGCAGCCAGCATTTCGGTTCGCACCCGGAGCGGCGTGACGCGGGTGCGATTCGAAAAGCTAGCCTCGCCCCGCGTTCGATTCTCGCCGG